>OZ004705.1:67439671-67622171 GCA_963924515.1 Vespertilio murinus
ATGAAATTGACTTGACTCATGAGAACATAGAATTAGGCGCAGCTAAGCACGGTGCAGTGTATATCCCCACCAAACTCTTCTTGTACTCCTGGGGGTATGCGTACCACACTTTGGCAAACACTAGGTTAGGCTTATATGCATGAATACAAGTCCTTTGGTTCATCTCTCGCCCTTACCCTCACCCTTCCCTATCTTTCCTCTGAGGTTTGATGGTCTAATCAATGCTTCTCTGTCCTCTGGATCTGTTTTTGTTCATCAGTTTATGTTCATTATATTCCACAAATGAATGAGATCACATGACATTTATGTTTCTCTGACTGGCTTATTTCACTTAGCATAATGCACTCCAGTTCCAATCATGCTGTTGCAAATGTTAAGAATTCCTTCTTTTTTATTGCAGCATAGTATTCCATTGTGTAGATGTATCAGAGTTTTTTAATCCACTCATCTTCTTATGCACTGAGGCTGTATTGAAATCTTAGCTATGATAAATTGTGCTTCTATGAACATAGGGGTGCATATATCCTTTCTGGTTGGCGTTTCTAGTTTCATGGGATATATTCCTAGAAGTGGTATCATTGGGTCAAATGGGAGTTCCATTTTTAGTTTATTTTAGGAAACTCCATACTGTCCTCCACAGTGGCTGCACTCATCTGCATTCACACCATGAGTGCACAAGTGTTCAAAGAAGTACAAAGAAGGAGGGCTATCAATACCAGATATCAAGCTATATTACAAAGCCACTGTTCTCAAAACTGCCTGGTACTGGCCCAGGAACAAACATATAGACCAATGGAATAGAATGGAGAACCCAGAAATAGACCCAAAACACTCTGCTCAATTAATATTTGACAAAGGAGGCAAGAACATAAAATGGAGTCAAGACAGTCTCTTCAATAAATGGTGTTGGGAAAATTGGACAGAAACATGCAAAACATATGAAACTAGACGACCAATTTACACCATACACAATTTACACCATACACAAAAACAAACTCAAAATGGAAAAAGGGCTTAAATATAACTTGGGAAATCATAAAAATATTAGAGGAATCCACAGACACCAAAATCTCAGACATATGCCGAAGCAATATTGTCACTGATACAGCTCCTAGGACAATGGAAATTAAACAAATGGGACTACATCAAAATAAAAAGCTTTTTTCACAGCAAGAAAAAACAACAAAACAACCAGAAAGTCCACTGTGAGAATATATTTGACAATGTTATCACAAATAAGGGTTTAATCTCGAACATTTGCAGGGAACTCATACAACTTAACAAAAAGAAGATAAAGAACCCAATAAAAAATGGGCAGTAGGTCTAAATAAATAATTTTTGAAAGAGAACATGAGGAAGACCAAGAGATATATGAAAATGTGCTCAAAGTCACTAATCATCTGAGAGTTGCAAATCAAAACCATATGTGCTACCATCTCACACCTGTCAGAATGGCTATCATGAACAAATCAACAAACAAGTGCTGGCGAGGATGTGGAGAAAAAGGAACCCTAGTGCATTGCTCTCAATGTTTAGTGTGTGGAGAATAACACAGGTAGAAGAGTAGTGTGTGCATAGTTTCTTGGTGTAGAGCAAGTTCCCTGGTTAAAGCTTTCTAGGAACAAAGAAAAATGTACCCTAGCTTAGAACTAGGCTGTGTATTTCTTTTCATGTAGGGCAAAGTGCCTACTCTTTTGGCCATCTATAGGCATTTAGTTCATTAATTTAGCTTTGAATAAGAAGTTCACTATTAGAAATCAAATTCTCTTCAGACTAATTTCACTAGTTCAAAGATAAAATGAGGCTGCAGACACAAAACATTGAATAGATATTATTTTTCTCAACTGAGAAATGTATCTTTCTTTATGTGCTAGTACATCCCTCTGAATACCTCAGTTTTATAGTGGCAAAAATGAGATAATGGGACAGGTAGAACTGTTCTGAAGAAAATGGAAGAACAAAACTTCAAGAGTGCCTCTCACACTCTTGATATTTGTGCCAGAACTTAGTAGTTAAAATGATGGCATTATACCAGTTCCCAGTAAGTATGATAAACTGTTGTAATTAAGCCATTTAAAACAACAATTTTATTCCAAACATATGTGCAACCAAATGTGTTTTCTTAAATGAATTTTCCATTGCTCTTTTGTGCAAATTAGTTTTTATGGTTATAATGAGAATATTAAAACCAGAATTTGTGACAAGAAAACACAGGGGTGGGCAAAAGTAGGCTTACACTTGTGAGTACATGAAACAGTTTTTTATTTATTTATTTATTTATTTATTTATTTATTTATTTATTTAGTAGTAGTAGTAACCTACTTTTACGCACCCCTGTAAAGTTTGCTTATTTGAATTCGATATACATGTTATACACACACACAAAAATGAAAGAACAATAAGACTAAGAAATTTGCTTCCAAAATATTAACTAATTTTTTAGTATTAAAAAAGTAAAATCTAATATTATAAAAGCAGAAGTAGAAAGTAAAGTCTGTCTTCCCAACTTATTAAGAGCTCATGAAGAAAAGTGTTATGTATTATTTTGATCACAAGTTCATCCTTTACATCTAGCAGAATACTTGTCATAAATTACTAAATTGAATTGACTTAAAAAATTATTAACAAAAGTGAATCTAGCAATGTATAAAATTGATTACATGTTCTGGCTAAGTGGGGTTTATTGCAGGAACACAAAGTGGGTTTGATGGCTAAAAACCAGCAATGTAATATACCATATTCATATGAGACACAAAAACAAATGGTTATCGCAAATGATTTAGAAAAAGCACTTGATGAACTCTAATTCTCTTTCATGATGGAAATGCTCAACAAACTAAGAGTGGAAGATAATTTATTCAACCTACATAAAACACAACCACAAAGTGGTGAAAAAAATGTTTTTCATTTAAAATCAATAACAGGTAGAGACTACCAACCCTTGCCACTCTCATTTAAAATTGTACTCAAAGTCGTGGCTGAGGAAAGAAAAAGAAACAAGCATCCAGGTTGCAAAAGATGAAGTAAAATTATAACTATTTTCATGTATTATGAAATTGTATATGGACATACTAAGTAATGCATTTAAAAAGGATTAGAACTAATAAATGAGTTTAATAGGATTTCAGGGTAAAAGATCAATTAAAATATAATTTCTATACATACTTTTCTAGTTAATATCCAAATAATATTTATAGTAGTGATAATACTTATATGTGTAATATACTAGTAATATATATTTGAATAATAAATTTAAGAAAATAATTCCATTTAAAATAACATTTAAAAAAAAGAACAAATACTTTGATACAAATGTAGCGAATGAAATTCAAAACTTGTACACTGAAAACTTCAAAATATTGTTCAAATAAATTATAGGGAATCTAAATTAATGGGAAGACACCCCATGTCATGGATCAGAAAACTTAATATTGTTAAGATCAATACTTCCTAAATTGCTCTAAAGATTAAAGGTAATGCCTATCAAAATCCTAGGTTGTTTTCTTTGCAGTAATTGACAATCTAAAAATAAAATTTATATAAAAATGCAAGAGATCCAGAAGAGCCTAAACCACCTTTAAAAAGAACAAAGTTGGAAAACTAACACATTCCTACTTTAAAATGTATTACACTGTTACAGAAATCAAGAGAGTGTGGTATTGACATAAACATAAATATATCAGTGGAATAAAAGTGAGAGTCCAGAAATAATTTCTTATATTTATGATCAATGACAAGGGTACCAAGATAATTAAAAGAATAATAATAGTATTTTCAGTAAATGGTGCTAAGACAACTGGATACCCATTCCAAAAGAAAAAAGTTGAATCCTACCTCACACCATACACAAAAATTAACTCAAGTTGGATCAGAGACTTAAATAAAATAGTTAAAACTATAAAAATTTTAAAAGAAAATATAGGATAAGCCTTATTAACTTTGGGTTAGGCAATATTTTCTTAGATGTGACATTAAAGAATAAGCAAAAAAAGATAAATTGAATTAGTTTTAAAAAACAACATTTTGTACTTAAACTGAATTAGTTAAAAAGTTGGATAAATTGAATTAGTTAAAAAAAAAGACATTTTGTACTTAAAAGTATACCATCAACAAAGTAAAAGTATTACCTACAGAAAGGGAGAAAATTTTTCTAAATTACATATCTGATGAAAGATTTGTACCAAGAATGTATAAAGAACTCTTACAACTCAATAATAAAACTATAAATAACCAAATGGAAAAAAATTATTGAATAGAATTTTACAAAGAAAACATGCAAATGGCCAAAAAAGCATATGAAAAAATGCTTAACAGCATTAGTTTCATGAAATGCACATGAAAACAACAATGAGATGCCATTTTGCTCCCACACTCATGGCTGTAATAAAAAAGGACAGAGAATAACAAATGTTACTGGAGAAATTGGAATCAGTTAACATTGCTGGGAATAATATAAAATTCCTCAAAAATGTAAATCTAGAGTAACCATATGACTCAAGAGTTTCACTCAAGAGAGTGAAAACATTTACCCACACAAAACATGTAGGGATTCATAAGAGCATTTTTTGTAATAATTAAAAGTGGAAACCACCCAAATGTCTATAAACTGAAATATAGTTAGCATGCTGCATATAGTATCTATACCATGGAATACCATTTGTCAAAAAAAAAAAGAAAAGAAAAGAAAAGAAATGGAGTGCTGATATGGGCTGCCCCTGGATAATTTTTCAAAATATTTTGCTAAGTGAAATAAGCCAATGACAAATAACCATATATTGTCTTATTCTGTTTCTATGAAATGTCCAAAATAGGCAAATCTATAAACACAGGAATTAGTGGTTGGTGAGGCATAGGGTTATCGTGGAGAGGCAATGAATGGAAAGTTTCTCTTAGGGGAGACAAAAGTGCTCTAAAGTTAGTTTGTGGTGATGGTTGCACAACTCTATAAATATACTACAAAACATTGAATTATACCATTTAAACAGGTGAATTTTAAGCATGTGAATTATCTCAATATAGATGCTTGAAATGATTGAATGAATAAGTATATTAATAGCAAAAACAATGTTATACATTTAAGATATTTTAAAACAAATATACTAAATACAATAAGGTTTGCTATATGACCAATGGATGGATATAAAATGCAAACTCTCCCAATTGCTACATTAATTAGAAATCCACATCCATTCATTCAGCAGGTTTTCTGGATGCCACTCATAAAAACAGCTGGGTTGTGTATAATCTATAGGTCAGTATCTTTCCTTAAGTAGCTTATGTTTAACCCAGCCTTGAAACAGGACTTGACTTTTCATCACGACCCCCTAAATTAAATCCAAGAAAGTTGTGCCAGATCACAGAGAGGAAAAAGTTTATGCTAAATTTCACATGGAAAAAATCTTAACAAATATGCCATTTGACATTTTAATCATTTCATGAATTCTTCCTTCAGCCATCACTCATTTATTTTTTAAATATATTTCTATTGATTTCAGAGAGGAAGGGAGAGAGAAAGAGATAGAAACATCAATAATGAAAGATAATCATTGATCTACTGCCTCCTGCATGTCTCCTACTAGGGACTGAGCAGCCCACAATTTGGGCATGTGCCCTGACCAGGGATCAGACTGTGTCTTCCTGGTTCTTAGGTCAACACTCAACCCCTGAGCCTCACTGGCCAGGCAGCTATCACTCATTTATCTCAATTTTTCCTCTCTCATCCAAATCCTACCTTCTTGCTGGTGCAGAATTTATTGGTGATGTCACAGATTTACTCATTTTAAGAGCAAGTTGACACACAGCCCTGGATATACAGCTTCCAAGTTTATTGTGGCTGTCACTCAGAACTGTTGGTATTTTGTTGCCTGTACACAAGCAACATTTTCTCTATATCTAGATTATTGTAATTACATAAATATTATTAAGGTACTTTGAAATACTGGATTTGCTCATAGGAAAAATTAACATGTGCATAGTACATAAATTTTGCAATTTCTTTGGACAACCATTTACTGACACAATGTGTTAGACAGAGATCATGGTAGATGCTGGGTTTATCCAAATATGGAAAGAAGCTACAGTCTTTGCACTTAAAAAATTCACAATCCAGTCCTTTCACAAATATGATCTAAATTAACATTCTTCCAACTCTGTAAGAAAACCAAGACAAAGGAGGAAATAATTAGTTCAAGAAGATCATGTTGAGTCATATACATAGTGCCCAGATTTACACTAAAATTTTCTAATAACATATTTTTCATTTGAACAATAAGTCACATTAACTATAAAGCAGTTTGCACACATTATTTATATTTTATAGAATTCCATTGATAGATTCCAAAATAACTTGAATTAGTATACTTTGTATAGGTAGCATTAACCCCTGAATCTCTGAAGATTCTTATTTACATGAAACAGAATGCAATATAACAATTTTGAGCAGAAAGAACTGTTATAAGGGCATAATAAAAAATATGTGTTTTTTGTTGTTGTTGTGATAGTGAGTGGGGCCAGTCTTATTTTGATGCCTTAAGATTTCTGGACCCTTGCTGAAACCGGTTTGGCTCAGTGGTAGAGCGTAGGCCTGTGGACTGAAAGGTCCCAGGTTCGATTCCGGTCAAGGGCATGTACATTGGTTGCGGGCACATCCCCGGTAGGGGGTGTGCAAGAGGCAGCTGGTTGATGTTTTTCTCTCATTGATGTTTCTAGCTCTCTATCTCTCTCCCTTCCTCTTTGTAAAATATCAATAAAATACATTTTAAAAAAAGATTTCTGGACCCACATATTCTGATTTTGGGAAAGAAGGAAGTAGATCCATTCAGACTATTATCTGATTCAGACTATAATATCTACATACTATTTCCTAAAGTATGTTTCCAAAATGTTGCAATGTGTGTCTCCCAGCAGGAGCAGGTACTGTACTTGTCCTTAATACTTTTTTTTCTGCTGTTCTATAATTCAGGTGGTTGCTACATGATAAAGGAATCCTATGGATGCAAGCACCATAGACTTACTTCTATGAGTGTCTTGATCAGAAGATATATTACATAGGATAACAGTGTGAAAAATAAAGTATTTAATCAGAATACAGATATTGTTACTTTTAGAACTGTGACAGCCAGGGAAATTAAAACTATATACGAATTACATGTATACTACAAACTAGAGGTCCGGTGCATGAAATTTCTGCATGGGGGGGTGGGGGAGAAGCAGTCCCCTCAGCCCAGCCTGCACCCTCTCATAGTCCGGGACCCCTTGGTCCTTACCGCCCACCTGCTTGCTGCTCTTTACCACTTGGCTGGCTGCCCCTTAGCGCTGCCGCAGAGGTAGGAGAGGCACCCACCACCACCACTGCACTTGACAGCTGTGAACCCCACCTCTGACAGAGCAGTGCTCCCCCTATGGGAGCACACTGACCACCAAGGGCAGCTCCTGCATTGAGCATCTGCCTTCTGGTGGTCAGTGTGTATCATAGTGAATGGTCGTTCAGGTCATTCTGCTGTAACAGTCTCTCAGGCTTTTCTTATATAGATAAGAACAAATTTCTCTCTATTAGGAAGTACTTTATCCACCATCAGGAGATTTGATACTAAATTGTGTAACCATATGGAAGGCTTGGGGTTATTCATCATTGCTGTTATTAAATCAGGCAAAACTGGTCAGCTTTGATGATAGCCAGACTGTGTTTTTGCATCAATACATTACCTCCTTTTCTTCTACCATAGCCACATTATTAATGAATTAATTAAATAAATTCTGGGAGTAGTTGGGGAAAAGGCTGGCTGATATCCATATAGTAATTAATTTTTTCAAATTAATTATTCAGTGCACCTTCAGCAACTGAATGAGTACTCAAGGACAAAATTACTCCTAGATTCTGGACTCATTCCAAGGGTAAAACTTTCCAAATTTTTACCACTTATCCATTTTCCATTCTTAACCCCCCCTTCTATGACCATCTTGACAAACCATTATTTAGCTTATTCTATTGCACTTAAGTACCAGTTATACTTTAAAATATATTTTCTTCCAGGAAAAAATATTTTCTTCTACAAGAAAGTTTTCTCTACTTAGTTGAAGTTCTGGACAAAGCCCATGTGGGGCTATAGCATCCCAGTAGTCTACATCTAGCAATTGCAGTCATGCCATGTAAAGCCAATTGCAAGCTAAGCTTTTTTTTCCCTTCACACTAAACTAGGAAACTCCATATGAGGCCAAAGTTGTAATCTGAGAGAGGGTGGGCAATGCAACAGGAATGAGTTCACTGAGAATGATTACACCTGCTTCAGAACTTCATTCATGGTTATACCCCATCAGTCACTTCAGATTTTATGGAATGATTCTGGCCATGTCAGAACTATGGCTTTCTGGGTCAGAAGACACCCAGCTCCTGAAGGGCAGGTGAGGTGGAATGGACACCTGGTGTTGTTCTGTGACAAAGCAGTTCGTCTCAACCATGACCCATGAGTAGATTGAGAGATGAAAAGGATTCTCCTGTGATGTGTATAGTGCAGTTTGCCTATCATTCCAAGACATTTCAAAGACCATTCAATGTGCTTGACCAAAATGGTCAAATGGCAAAGCTGTTTATACTATAGATTGTGTCTGTAAGGGCAACTAACAGCACTTTGCTTTCTGCAGCTAAGTGCTACAATTTAGAAAAGTAGGAACTGAGATAGTTTATCAACAACAGACCTTATTACTTAAAGTGCAAATGGTGTACTTAACAAATGAGAAAAATATTCAATAAGTAAAGTCTGAGATCAATAAGCAATAATAAGCAAAGATAAGTAGTGATTGAAGAAGACTTGATTTAGGGTGGTGAACACAGAATACAATATACTAGTATTATAGAAATGTACATAGGAAATCTATATAATTTCATTAACCAATGTCACCCCAATAAATTCAATAAAAAATAAAGTGGTGAATGTCTAGGCATATATGAATCATTATTATCTATAATGATTATTAAAAATACTAATAATAACAAATTTAATGTTGAAATATAAGCCAAAAAGAGAAGGGTAAAAGCAGATGATGTGTCCTAAGATCCTAATTATTTAGGATAAAATATTTTTATTAATAAATTACTATGTATATATGGTAAAAGTAGAAATGCAACCACTAGTATATGTATAAATACAAGACATGTGAAAGAAATAAAGTCCAGATCTCCAGAGGAAATGTTCCATCATGTTTTTGGAGCAAGAAAATACACATTTGCATTCATTGGAGTGGGTTTAAGAGCAACAGTTTTATGTTGCCCGCATCACAGCTTAGGGCCAAGGAAGATCTTCCTTGGCCCGCGATTTATCCAATGGAGAAAGACAGAAAGTTTATCAGTGAGCACCTGGCTTCCCCAGCTGTGTGAGATGCTGCCAAAGTGGCTAATCTCTCTAACCAGCTATCCAGAGTACTAAATCATGAGCTGTGTGAGTGAGAGTTGAGAGTGGTAGGTAGAATTGGAGGACATCAAAGGTATGCAACTTCCAATTGCTTCACAGATTCCATGCAGAAGCCTGCCCATGAGCCTCTGTGAACACCTCACCCACGGCTCTTCCAATTGGCCAATGGGCACCACAACACTCTGCATGCCTCACCTACACACATAGTCCCACCCTATGGCAAGCTCTTTATGTGTTATCCCCACAGTAACACGTGTGGGCTGTGGCAGATGGCTAGTGAACATGAACAGAAAGTCAGTCAAATCTGTGGACCAGGGAGGTACAACAAACTTAAGCTTTAGCACCATGTTTGAGAAAACTAGAGGCTATCAATGTTTGGCCTGATGCTTTGCAGCATACAGAGAAGACATATGAGATTAATAATTCTTCCACAAGAGGGAGCAAGAAGCATGAGGCAAATATACCTATAGAATCTCTAAAAAATCTATAGCATCAAAATCTCTAGCAGGACAGAGAGAAGGTATTTCTCTCCACAAGGCAGTTAGTAAAGACTAAAGGAGGTGATTGCTATTCCAAATGTGAAGACAGCAACACAAAACTTCAAGAAACATAAATAATTTTTAATCAAGGTAAAATGACACAAGCAAAGGATCACAATAATCTTGAGGTAAGTGAATACAATCTGTGTTTCACCAGATAACTCAAAATAGTTTTTGAAGAAAACTCAGAGAGGTACAAAAAATAAAAAAATAAAAAATAGAAACACAATTCACTGGAGTTGGGAAAACAATACATGAACAAAATGATAAGTTTAACAAAGAGATAGAAACCTAAAAGAACCAAATAAGGTAATATAGTCAATAATAATATAAGTATGTATGGATCCAGAGGTTACTTGGCATAGTGAGGGACCATTTTGTAAACTGTAGGATTGTCTAACCACTATGCTGTACACCTGAAACTAATACTAAATAAATTGAATATAAACTATAATTTTAAAAGAACCAAATAGAAACTTTGTAACTAAAAAGCATAATTAAATAAATGAAGAGTGAAATAGCCATCTTCCATACTTGTTTGCATCTTAATCCTCAGTACTGGTGAATCTACAGCAAATAGGTCTTTGCCTTCTCCTGCAGGCCTGGGTCTCCCCCAAACTGCAACTGACCTTCCCTCCTGGCCTGGTCCTCTCAACTGCCCTCCCTGTTGGCCTGGTTCCCCCCACCTGCCCTCCCTTGCAGGCCTGGTACCCCCCAACTGCCCACCTCTGCCAGCTCGTCATCCCTAACTGTCCTCCCCTGTCAACCTGGTTATCCCCCACTGTCCTCCCCTGCAGACCTGGTCCTCCACAACTACCCTTCTCTGTCAGCCCTGTTCACCCCTAACTGCCTTCCCCTGCAGGCCTGGTCCCTCCCAACTGCCCTCCCCTGCTGGCCATCTGATGGCCATCTTGTGTCCAATTGGAGGCCTCCTCTTTGACCACATGGGGGTGGCCATCTTGTGTGTTGGAATGATGGTCAATTTGCATATTAGTCTTTTATTAAATAGGATAAAGAGATCATAAGAAAAAAAACAAAATCATCTGATCAGTTGAACAGATTACAAATCTTTTCAATAAAAATTTACCACACACACACACACACACACACACACACACACACACACAACCACACATGATTATCACACATTTACAACAGTGTCAAACCAGCAAAAGAAAGAAAATTTTAAAATATATTTTATTGATTTTTTGCAGAGAGGAAGGGAGAGGGATAGAGAGCTAGAAACATCGATGAGAGAGAAACATCGACCAGCTGCCTCCTCCAGCTGTCATGTACATTGGTTTAGGGGCTGTACATGCCCTTGACCGGAATCGAGCCTGGGACCTTTCAGTCTGAAGACCAACGATCTATCCACTGAGCCAAACCAGTTTCCGCAGAAGGAAATTTTCTTACCTGAATATATGCTAGCTTCTGAAAACCTTCATGAAATAATCTGATGAAATGCTGGAGTAATTCCCTTTGAAATCAGAAATAAGATAAGGATATTCACCATCGCCTCTTACAATATTCCATAGGTTCTAATTAATTTAGAAAAATAATAAAAAGCAATAAGTATTATAAGGAGAAGAAAAATCAGCAGAACTGTCATTTAACTATCATTTATTTATATATGATAAAAAATTAGATGTTTATAGGAAGGAATTTACTGAGGACTAATTTGTGTTTTGCTATCACTTTCTTCACATTTCTTACTAGTTATGATATTCCAATCTGGAGTTAATAAATATAAGTTTTTATATGACTCTATAGATCAGAATGGATATTATTTCTAAATTTGGATGTTTTATGTTCTTTTATTGACACATTTTTTTACATATATTTTTTATTGACTTTTAGAGAGAGAGAGAAAGGGGAATGGATAGAAAGATAGAAACATCAATAATAGAAAAACATCATGGATCAGCTGCTTCCTGCATGCCCCCAACTGAGGATAAAAGCCTGCAACCCAGGCATGTGCCCTAAACAGGAACCTAAACATGACCTCCTGGTTCTGGGGTCAATGCTCAATCACTGAGCCATACCAACCTTATCTTAAATATTACTGACTGGTGAGAAAGCACATCCCTACTAATTCATATTACATTTCACTGAACTAAAACATCTAATTCTAAAATATAGAGAATAACTGGATAAACCTGTACTTTATTCATCCTTTAATTTATCCATTCAACAAATATGAATTGAGTGGTATGTGTTAAGGATTCTGTTTGACAATGGGATTTATGCAGCTCACAGTGTAATAGGAAAGACCAACAATGAGTCAATTAAAGTACTGAGTGCGCTACATTTTATGTCATATTAGGTTGGAAGGAAGTCAGGAGGGCAAAATAAAAATCATTTTTAGACAGGCCACAGCAGTATATTCAGTCAAGCTGTTGAAAATCTGAAACTCTTTCTACATGGGAAAAAAAAAGGAAAGAAAAAGAAAGGGAAAAAAAGGAAGAAAGAAATCTGAGGCAGGAACCGTAATGTTTGTCTTTATTGTTCCCACATTAAAGAATTTAGATACTACCCTGAAGATATTCGATACCAACTTCCTTGCAACTTATGCAAGGTAGTGGGAACAAAAATTCTTATACTTCTAAATATTACCCTCATTGCCAAAGCAAAGTATATTAGAAAACTACAGAAGTTACATTATATACTCAAAAATTATGGATGAAATCAGATGTGATATAATTTGAGGTTAAGGCTGCAGACTTTTGAATTAGAACTCCCAAGGTAAATCTATTAGTAGGTTGGCCTTTTGCAGCTTTTTTATTGTTTTCTCAAATTGCATGATTAAATCCTGCAATCTGAGATGTGGCTTGAGTGGGAATATTGATTTTAGGAAAACTATACTACTACAATAATGTACTCTTGCAATACACTGCTATATCATTAAGAAATGAAATTGGCAAACAATGCATGCCTTTTTGTAGTGTGTATACAACCTTTCATCCATGAAGAGTTTATTTTTAAAATTAAACTGAATTAGCTTACAATATAGTGGAGATATTAGCTGATAGTACATTATAGGTTTTTACCACTTCTTCAAAGTCTGTATCATGAAGTGCCTTAAATGATTAAGGACAATAATAGGATAGGTTAAATCCCTGCCTTTGAAAGGTGTTAAATCGGCTTCTTTGCCAGCCCACCTTCTAATTACTCTCAGGAATAATAACTAGGCATCAACTCTATAAATACTAACACTGTTGTCTTGGAAGACAAGCTTCACAATAGCAATAGACAGTTTTACACACACCCCCTCTGAAACCTCATTTCAGCCACCTAACCGTGTGTATTTGCAGCAAGCCAGCCCGTGACAGGCCCCTGAGGGTGCTGTGCCACTCTCAGTCAAATGCTCAACAGGAGTTATGCTGGAGCGACTCTGTAGTCGAAGTGATTTGCATCTGAGTTCAAATGTTTCCAGTCAAAATGAGTTTTTCCCTAAGTTAAACTACAGAGCCAAGTGTCAAGATGAATCAGTGACTTAAATGTTTAAGTGAAATTTAAAGGGACTTTTAAAATGCAGGAACAACGCGGTTCACAGACAGCATTTGAGAAGTAGGATGGTCTTCTAAGGGGCCAGAATACCCATCTGCCCACAACGTGTAACTGCACCTGACAACTCTGTTTCCTGAGCACCTGGAACATAAAATCTGTGAATTATTTTTCTTCAATCTTTTGTTCAGAGGGACAGGGTAATTTCTTATTTATGTAAAGTAGATCAAGTGGTGCCGCTCTTCCTCAAAACTCTCCAAACGCCTTGTGTTGGCACTTGGTATCATCCAAAGTCTGTAACTTGGCCCCAGGGCTCTGCGTGGCATGACCAGTGCCTTCTCTCACAATGTTCTATTAGACAAGCTGTCTACTCTTTCAAACGTATATCTGGTAGTTCCTCACACATGCAAAGCTCTTGGCCACATCAGGATATTTTCACTTGGTCCTAAAACCCAAAGCACTCACCTCTAGACAGCACTTGACTAGTTTATACCCATCTTCAGGTATCAGTCCAACTGTGATTTCAGGATGTTTTTGGAAAAAACTGGTATCCCCTAATCCATTATATTTTCCAAACACAATTATGTTTCCTTTTCCAGCAAAGATCGTGTTCATCAATGTGATAACTGGTCCCTGTTCTATTATTATACCACTATCTATTTCCTTTCCCTCTTAGCTTTTTAGCCAGAAATTTTGGACACTTTGACAAATAGAGTAGCTTATACTTTTATTCTTAAGGTATATAAGCCATTTATAGTTCTACCTGGTCAGAGTTGTAGTACTTTTCCTAAAATATATTTGCTATCAAACCTATTTCTCTTTGATATTCCAGCAGAATTAATCCAGACAATGTAACTTTATTTTCTCCCTTCTCCCATAATGATATTAATGCTCCAAAATGGTCAAATGACAATTTTAGTTTCTAATTATTATCATTCCTGGTTTTTTTTTAGTTGAAAACAAAGGAAGCTAATGGGGAAATAAATAGGTTAATGGGTATGTGTATTTGAGAGTCACTGGTATTTTTATGCATTCCAATATTTGGGTTGGTTTTAGTAGAAATGCATATTTAAAAGGAAAACAAACAGCTTTTACAAATATTGGCAGAATTGAAGCCACAACTCTCGTTTGAGTAATGAAGAAGGAGGCTCTCCATAGATGTTATTGATTCTGTCCTATCAGGCTGCTATCATATCTACAAGCCATAGCAAAATGTGTTTATTTCAACAGCATTCGGACGCTGCCACAATGCTAACAGCAAAGTATTCAAGACCAAATCCTGAGTTAAAGGGGCGTGTGTGTGTGTGTGTGTGTGTGTGGGTGTGTGTGTGCTTGTCTGGTAGAATAATAATTACCTACTGAGCCTTAGTTGCAAGGAACTCTTTAAAAATGGGAGTTTTTATCATTCTATCTCGTGCACATGAAAAGTGGTTTGGAATGGGTATTGAGTAACTCATTACAATATACAAGACACTTTGCAAAAAATATTCCTTCTTTGAATAATTAAACATTTAGTCTACCAGAGCCCAGAAGGGAAAACATATACAACACCCTCAAGGTTACCACCCAAATTCATAAATATTCATCTTCAACATAAATCCACTGCAGAGATTTCAATAAAGAATTCTCACTCTTCCAGTGCTTCCAGATATTGGAATGCATGAAAATACCACTGAATCTCAAACACACACACCCATTAACTTTTTTATTTCCCCATTAGGTACTCTTGTTATGCACATGTACTACTCTCCAGAATATCATTATGGTATATAGTAATTTGGTAAGTCCACAAAATATGTTACTGTCAGAGTTAAACTCAGAATAAGTATCCAAACAGTCAAGGAAAAATTTACTGCTCACTTAGTTTAAGAAGGTATCTAATAAACTCAGTCTGTCACCAGGAGCCTTGCTATATACATTTAAGCCTCCAGACAGGGTTCCAGCAGTAATGATAGAATCAGTAGTGATGGTAGGTTCACCTTGTGGAAGTCTTTGCCATTGCTCCTGTGCATTGTCTACTTCCCTATCTGATGACAGTTTTTTCAGGATAATTGAACAAGCAGTGTCATGGATGGCAAAGGAGGATAACTGAGAGTCACAAAACATGTCATTTTACCTCTTTCAGTTGTTAAAACTTTCTTTTTGAGGGACTATTTTGGTGAGCATTCACAGGGATATACTCAAGTTCAGGGACCATCCAGAAAGGTTTATTTACATACTCTTTCTCCTATCACATTGCCATTAACCCAGACCAGTGGTTGACAAACTTTGGCTCTCGATTCATATGCGGCTCTTTGGCCCCTTGAGTTTTTAGCAAAGGCCACCTTAGGAGTACCCTAATTAAATTAATAACAACGTACCTACCTATATAGTTCAAGTTTTAAAAAATTTGGCTCTCAAAAGAAATTTCAATCATTGTACTCTTGATATTTGGCTCTGTTGACTAATGAGTTTGTCAACCACTGACCCAGACAATTTGATTATACTGGTAAACACTAGCCAGTCCATCCTTTCTTCTGGTGAAAGTATATTTAAAAAATGTACTATTCAGAGTTCTGCCACTGCAATTCTAGTACACAATGATAGAATATGTAGTACCACAGCTTCTATTTCTAGATGTAGAACTATTTTAGAAACTCTCAGAATTTTGAATTTTACCCTATGACTTCACTCTAGAATTTTAAATCTTATTTTGAATCACTTATTTTAGATTATATAATGCTATAAAAAAAGAAACATATATTGTTTTTCTCTGGATTTGTTATATTTGTTTTAAATTTTCTACAACATTATTTTATCTAATTCTTTAAAGTTTCAACCTAAAGTGAACACATATGGTAAGTGGGTCACAGGAGATAACCCAATTAACTTGTTTGGACCCCCTGTGCCACAGGCTACCTGCCATCCTAAGATAAGGAAAGAACTCAATAAATGTTCATCTTCCTTGGCCTGGCATTCGATTCTAAATATTTTACATACCCCTGGAGATCTGCTGCCTACAGTTTATTCCCTGGTACCAACATCTGTATAACCCAAGCTTCCATTTTAATGACAGGAAACAGAAACCAACTCTGGACAAATTAAGAACAATAACAATAAAACAAATTATTTGAAAAATAGCTGGGGTCGAAAATAGGAACCAAAGGAATAACTGGAAAAGTGAGATTAGCGGAAAGATTGAGAGAGGACCCCAACAGGACCATTTTTTCTTTAGAAAGTGTCCACTAAAGTAATGCTACTCCAACAAATGCCTTTATGTTTATATTGTTAGTTTTCAAATTCCTTGAGCAACTTCTTAGATCGACTCAATTGAGAATTGTTTTTAAGGGAGTGGGCTCAAGGGGATGGAAACCAGGTTACATGACAAGTAAAAGTTAATAGGTCTCCTGTGTATGAGACCCTTTTCCAGAGAAAGGGAGGAAGTATTGAAGTGAGGAAGTCATCAGATAGTGTTATAATCTTCTCTTAAGCCACCGCAGTAGAATAGAAAACACTAAAAGGCACAAGTCTTCTTCAACATTTGTAAGACTCATTCTTGTCTATCATTAATACATTTTCTCTCTATTTTATCCCCAAAGTTAGTGGTTATATCAAATTGTCAGTTTTGTCTAGTAAATGCATTAAAATTCTAGTCTTTCCTAAAGAATCTACCAATTGTATTCTTTGTTAGCACATTTACTAAAATTATGATTCAATAGACATTATCAAAGTTTTTTCCTTACAAATTTTGACTACTTATTTCAGCTAATTTAGAAACTGTAAAATGTTTAAACCCATGTAAAATCAATGAAGTGTATATTTTCATATGTTAAAATTCTATTTCTCTTGCTTGCAGCTAACTTTTTCTTTTGCATTTTTAAAATTTATGGTTAAGTGTGCTGAAAATCAAACAGAAAATAGCACTCAAGTTTCTTATATAAATGTTTATATGGTTATTGGGTTTATTTTGGAAAGAGTTTCACTAAAGTCAGATAAAAAGAAAATTGCTAGACAAAAATGTCAAAGGTATTAAGTAAGATTCAAGAATGATAAGGATTGCAAAACAGGGGCACTTTTAACTCTTGTCTCTGGCTCTGGATCACTTTTATTCATGCCATAGTCATCATTTAATCATCATTTGAGTTAAGCATTGCATTTGTGCAAAACCATTGTTAGGATTCTTCTATATATGTAAAACACACACACACACACACAAAACACACACACACACACACACACACACACAAATTGTGTAAAAGGAAAAATTAATTTGTGAGCCTTAAAAGAAGATAGACTACATAATGGACACATTCATCACATTTTTTTTTACTCCCGTATCTTTAAATAAGCTCAATGTTCTTATGCCTTTCTTTATTGTATTCTTACATTGTTCATTTGGCGATACAACCATGTTGTTGGTCTTTTAGATGTTTTTGACAAAGAATCCAAGTGTTTTCTCCTCTATTCAATATGTTTGCAATAATTTGTGAGTGACATAAATTCTAACAATACAAGTATAATTTTTTTACAGGAAATAGTAAGTCACAGGAATTCATAGTAGAAAGAGAGAAGATTTTAAAAACTTGGTTGTGAACTTAAAGAAGGAGTTTTCTAATCCACACAAGTAGGCCCATCAAAATAATTAGCACATCAGGAGACCAAAGGAAGGAAAAGTATCTTGAAAAGAATAACCTAAATAAGAGATTAGATCCTGAAGCATACGTGTGTACTAAGAGGTGATGTTAAACAAACTAAATATTGTATTACCAAGATATGATATTGGACAATCAAATGTGACACACAATATTAATCTTTACACTACAGAGAAATACATGCTCTTTATTTCTATTTTAATTAAATCCATTTTATCAGCACATTTAAAAAGGCTTATTTAAATAACCATTTAAATGTGCTAATCATAGACAAAAATGATAATCTTTGCTGTTTTTACTTTTCACATAAAGAAAGAGAACATTTATGTAAGTAAAAACATTAGTTATATATTTGCATATTTAATTATATATTATGAATATATAAAAATATATAATCTATATAACGATATATTACATAAATATCCTCATTGGGCACAGTAAAAATCAGTCATATTTTAAATATTTTGAATGAAAAGTAAGAAAGACAAGGATGAGATTTATTGGCATAAATATATGTATGAGGCATGTTTTATATGGACAACTAGCATCTCTTGCTATAAATTCTCCCCCCTTCAAGAATTTATAATAGATGCGAGGACAAATTACATATAGGTACCAATGGATGAGAAATAAAATTTATTATTCACCCAGTAAAGCACACAAGGGTTTTTCCCAGCTGAAGGGTTCAGCTTCTCTTACAAGTGAAGCAAGAACAAGGCAGAGAGTAGTTTCTTGGGAGTGGGGATGGGTAAGGATCTACGTGGAGGGTTGTCAGGAAATGTATCACTGACCTCATGGGATGACTGGCTTACTAGGTGTGGCTTTTCAGTAGGGATTTGGATTGAGAATATCCTATTTTATAAAGAGGGAATATGCTAATTGACCATCACTCAGCCACAAAAGATGGCTGAACCCATAGCTGAGGCCAAGTTCCCTTAAGGAGCCTTAAGGAACAATCAGCAGAGACCTGAGGATATGCCCTCCCCTGTCCCCTTGGGGCTTGACTCAGGCCTCACCCCCTGCCCTGGCACCAGGCCAGGAGACCTCAGGCTGCACCCGGCCCAAGCACCAAGCCAGGGGACCTGAGGCTGCACCCCTCTGCCTGGTGGGTCTTGACAGGGGACCACAGGCTATGTCCCCTACCCAGTAGGGCTTGACAGAGGACCTCAAAGTGCACTTTCCATCCTGGTGCTGGGCTAGGGCTCTTATTAGACCTTAACAGACACCTCATCAAAGAAGACATACAGATGACAAATAAGCAGATGAAAAGATGCTTCACATCGTATGTCACCAGATAAAATTTAAACAGCAATGAGATACCATTATACCCATCTCCTGAGGACAAACAGACGAGTAATAACATCGATTGCTATGAGGCTATTGAGCAACAGAACTCTCATTCATTGCTGGGGAATGAAAATGTTACAGACACTTTGTAACTTTGGCACTCTTTTACAAAATTAAATATACTCTTACCATACTATCCAAAAATAGTGCTCCTTGATATTTGCTCAAAGGAGTTGAAAATTTATTTCTATTTAAAAACCTGCCCATGAATGTTTGCAGCAGCTTTATTTATAACTAGAGGCCCAGTGCATGACATTTGTGAATGGGGAGGAGGGTGCCCCTCAGCCCAGCCTGCACCCTCTGGAATCTGGGACATCCCTCTCACAATCCAGGACTGCTGGCTCCTAACCACTCGCCTGCTTGCCTGCCTGATTGCCTCTAATCACTCTGCCTGTCAGCCCAATAGCCCCCTAACTGCTCCCCTGCCAATGTGTTTGTCCCCAACTGCCCTTCCCTGGCAGCAAGTTGCCTCCAACCATCTTCCCCTGCAAGGCTGAGGGGACTGGGGGGGACTCTGGCTGGATGAGGCAGGCTGATGGGATTGGGAACTTTGGTTGGATGAGGCAGGGCTGAGGGGACTGGGTACCTCCATCTTGTGGCTGTGAGCACTGCCATCTTGTGAGGGTGTGGTAGTCAATTAGCATATTCCCAATTTTTTTTTTGGCTGTGGGTGCTGTCATTTAGATAGGTATGCCAAACTTGGTTGCTTTGAATTTCTTCCATCAGTAGATGAACAGGTAAATAAATTGTGGTCCATCCAGACAATGGAGTATTATTTGACATTAAAAAGAAATGAGCTATAAAGCCACAAAAACACATGGAAGAAATGTAAATGCATGTCACTAAGAAAGGAACCAATCTGAAAAGCTACCTGCTGTACATTGCCAACTTTATGATATTACGGAAAAGGCCAAAATTTTAAAAATTAAGAATAGAGCTACATATAACCCAGCAGTCTTTATTCTGAGTATCTACCTGAAAAGTTGAAAACATTTATTTGTAAAGATATATGTAGCCCTGTCTTCATTGCAGAATTGTTCAGAGTAGCCAAGACATGAAAACAACCTCTGTATCTTTTGATGGATGATTGGTTAAAGATGTGGTACATATATACAATGGAATACTACTCAACCGTAAGAAAGGCTGAAATACTGCCATTTGAAACAACATGAATGGATCTTGAGAGTGTCATGCTAAGTAAAATAAGTCAGACAGAAAAAGTCAAGAACCATAAGATTTCACTCATATGTGACATAAAAAATTGAAAACAGCAAATGAACAAATAAAACAAACAAACAAACACATAGATCCAGACAACAATACGGTGGCTACCAGAGGGGAGGATGAGAAATGGGAAGATGAAGAGCTAAAGAGTGGGGGGTCAAATATATGATGATGAAGGGAGATTAGACTTTGGGTGGTGAGCACACAATGCAATATATGGATTATGTAGTATAGAATTGTACACTTGACACTTATGTTATTTAATAATGTCACCCCAATATATTTAATTAAAACAAGTTATTCATACAATAAATAGGTCAGTGTTTCTAAGGTAGTAAAATAACTATGTATGATCCTATAATAGTAGATACATGTCTTCACACATTTTTTCAATACCACAGAATGTACAAAACAAGAATGAATCATAATTTAAGCTATGGACTCTTGGTAAATATGGTGTATTGGTGTAGGTTCATCAGTTTTACTCTGGTGGGCATGTTAATAATGGAGAGACTATGATGTGTCAGAGCAGGGAGCATATGGAAAATTTCTGTACAATTTGCTTAATTTTGCTGTGATACAAAAACTGCTGTAAAAAAAATAAAGTCAGTCTTTTTAAAAAAATATGAGTTTACCTCAGGTTATTGTAAATAGTAAACATTTAACAGTAAAGTATTATTCATATTAGCACTGTGTTTAGAATCACTAATCAGTCTTTCATTGATTATAAAGACACATCGTGAATTTAGATTTCCCAATGTCCATCTAGCTTTAATGCTAAAGACAGGATAAGAAATAGTAATATCATGTGCATTGTGAAACCATATATTGTAGTTCATTAATTAATATGTGCAAAGCATTACACTAATTAATAGTATTATAACCTCACTTGGGCACGTTAGCTATAAGTTTATTGATGGTCATAGACTGCATCCTGGGTCTTATTTAGCGTTCGTTTAATTCACACGAACAGTAACAAATAGAAATGGAACCAGAGTGATGAGTCAGCACAAATCCATAAATTGTACCAGAAAAAAATCTCAAAATATATTTTCAGTTGATTTATTCTGCGCTGCCACCTCTGAATTTCCTGTTAATACAGATAATTACTTCACAAGGCAGCCAAGCCCACCCTCCAAAATGGCATTGCTATAGTAGATCATTATATTTATTGTGTGTATCAGAGATACATTTTTCAGAGCATCAAGTAGATACAATGGGTTATGATGGGAAAAATCTAAAAATTATAATTTGCGAAGGCCTTATAGGACTGCCTAGAATATTACTAAACAAGGGGAAATCTTCTGACTTTTTTTTTTACCTTTCAATTTACACATAACTTAAATTTACTTTCTCTTCAGTCAATACCAGATTGTTAGCATCTCACATCCCCTGCGTAATTTATCATTTATTGAAGCACATGGCTCTTATTTTAAACACAAATCAAAACTTCAGAGAATTACAAATTAAATTATACATACACAACTTCTGTCATTTTTATCACAGTCGTAACATAGCCAGCTGCTTCTGAGATGGTATCAAGTGACAATTAAAATAGCACCAATAATGTTACACTACAGTTAGGTACGGAAAATATTTTATCTGCAAAAAGCAAGGAGTATATTTAGATGGTTGGGACTTATGTTCCATGTAAAAAGAACAGACGCCTTGAAAGATTAATCTTTGGTGCCATGATGTCTATTTGTGCAGAATGCTGGACACAATGGGGATTTTGTGGGCCAGATGCCTGCCCTGTCCAACTTCATTCCTCTAAGCAGTGGGCTCCAAATACCTTCTGCAGACCACTCCTTCAACAGAATACTAATGGGCATCCTGTCAAAAATGGTTTTTATGGTCAGGTAAAATGTTGAAACACTGGGTTAAAGTTGCACATATTTCTCTCCAACGAACTGTCAGACTTTAATATGCTCACATGTATTATGGATCTTCTAGAGAAAATGTATCACTTCCCAAAATTACTTAACTATAGAACCAGTGTCAGAAAAAAACAAACCATTAGGCAGATAAAATATGTGTTTGGGACAGTAGCACATTTGAGAAGACGGACAAAATTATATCAATATTTAATATTTATTTAAAACATCAAGGAAATTTATACCAGAGGAATACAGAATTTTGTTGGACTTGTTATATTTATCCCACAGTAATGTGTTTATTTTAATATTCGTTGTGGGTATAAACTTGTTTTTTTGTTTTGTTTTGTTTGTGTTTGTTTGCTTTTTAATGCTTAAGGCCTTCAATGGAATTGATCCAGAACTTTTCTTTTCTTTTTTTTTTTCTTTTTTCAAGAAGCAACTATTGGGGTAATGTTGCAAGGAACATATTTAGGAAATTGCTGTTCTAAATTCTGCTTTCCATATTTTGCTCATCTAAAGATAGGATGATACTTTTCCTTCCTGAAACTTCCAGGCACTAACAGTTCCCCTGGAATAACTACTAGTCTGATGCGGCTGCCTCAGGTTTTGTGAATAAAGAAGGACTCAGCAACCTCCTTAGAATATAGAAGGGCCAAAGTTCAATTTAGGACACATGGTGACACGGAGAAGGTCTCCTGCTTTGAGCAGTGGAAGCATTGGGGAAAGATGGCCTGCATTAACCCAAATCTCCTCTCACTGAGCTCACCAGGATTCTGCTTCACAGGAGAACTGACACTCTGCATTAGGATGAAACCAAAGCAAAATAGCAAAGCAGTGATTCTTAGCAGCCTCTTTTTCCGTATTCTTTCTCTTCTCTTATATCCCAGCCAGCCATGCTCTCTGGAACCCCCAAGCAACCTTCTCTCTTACTCAGAGCCTTTCACTGCAACACACCACGTCCCCACTGCTCAGCCCCTGGTGTTAATGTGCTCTCTCTTCAAATTCTCATCTGTATGACAGTGAGTGGGGTTTCCAATAGCTTTATCACATGAAAAGAGAAATAACTGGAGCAGAGACTATAGAGAGGAGAATCATACTTGACTTAACCAAACAGAGGAAGTTAAAACCAGTGTCTTCTGAGATATATGCCAAAGTCAAGTAGAGCATTTTGCCCTGAAGGACCCACCAAAAGCTCAAACCCACTATCAGGGATTCAGTGAAGCTAAAAACAGAGGGATTGGTCAAAAACAGAGTTCTGTAAGCCAATAGAGCTCATTACTATTCTTACCTTCAGAAATCGTATGCACTGCCCCTCTACCCAAAATGAAAGGATTATTTTCAAGAGAAAACGAAAGGGTTTCAGATAAAACATTCTTGCAGATATTCATAAATGAGATGGGTGTAATGAAAAGCCTGGCTTAGTTTAGGATCATTAAATTGAAGTCAACTAAAGCAGTGCTTCACACACTTGCATGTGCAAGTGAATTGCTTGATAGAGTACCTGAATGCAGATTTGTTTGATTCATTGGTTCTGGTTCTGGAGAGTGGCCTGAGATTTTGCACCAGCGCTTCTGCATTTGTGCTGGTCCATGAGCTACACTATGAGAGAAAAGTCACTAGCCAACAAACTGCAGATGTGCTCGGAGTAATCAGTCCTTTTTACTGCTTCAGTCTCAAATATGTGAGACTTGCAAGTTGGCAGCTATTTGAAGGAAACTTCCTATATAAAAGACAGAGACCAAGATGGATATTAGAAGGAAAAAGAAAACACAAAGGGTATGGAGACAATGTTATATACAAAATTAATATCAAAAAAGTGAAAAATGTAACCCCCATCTACATAGCATCATGCATGAAGTTTATTTATAAAAGTAAAACAAGGTTCTAGGGAAACATTAAAATCAGCCAGCCAGAAGGTAAATCCAGAAATTCTAGAAATTTAATATGTATGAGAAAAATATCAATAGATGGGTTAGAAAATAAAATCAAATATATCTCCTAGGAAGTAGGATATATGTATATACCAAGCACTGAAAATAAGAAAGAGTAGTTACTAGTAAGAATTCAAAATCAATCCATGAGAACCAATATCTAGGGGGGGGGGATTGACCCTGCAACATTGTCATATTAGGAGACACTCCAAACTACTGAGCTCCCCCTGGCCAGGGCTAAATGGTTTGTTTGTTTGTTTGTTTGATTGATTGATTGATTGATTGATTGTTTTAAATAATTTTCACCAGTTTCACTGAGAAGCAGGTCCTCAGGCTATTATGTCAGAAATGACTCTCTGGCCAGTTTTGATTTTATACAGCAATTCAACTTGTGTTAGAGTCAGTCACATTTCCTTTAAAATTAAAATAATGTGACAAAATTTTCCAGGTTTTTTTAGTATTAAATAACATATGCATATAAAATGTTTAACATCATATTTTTCATATGAAACACATTTTTATAAAGAGGAACTATTATGGTTATTAATCAAACGTGATTATATGTTCAGTATTCTGAGCAAAGCAAAGGAGATGCCTCCATTAGAGTTTATAGACTAGTGGAGGAAATAGACAATAAACAAATCAATATATAAAAATCCTGTCAGGAAGTGCTAAGCACCATAAAGAAAAATAAAGCAGGTGAAATGCCTACAAAGTGATGGGGAGTCCCAGAGATATGCAGATTCCAAGGATTTCACTTTGTCCATTAAAATGTCAAGCATATCTAAAATTTATAAACTATGGTATTTAAATGTCTTTGTCATCAGAAGCAGAGCAAAAAATCCTTTATCAACTGCTGATCCCCACTTTTGGGTCTGCAAAGTATGAACACAGACATTTCTGCTGTGACAGAGGCTAAGCTTCCATAGCAATGCTTAAACGTACTGACCTTTAGACATTGCTTCTATTCTTGTAAGTTCAAGGCTGCCTACAAGTGGGGACAGCCTGATAGACTCTTTCTGTCACTTCTAATTCTGTACTTCTGTGATGTAAAGATGAGCTATATGTATGAATGGGAATTTATGGAGAGTGGGAGAGAAAGATTATACTAAAGACCTTATAAATCTGTGTGTGTGTGTGTGTGTGTGTGTGTGTGTGTGTGTGTGTGTGTGTGATTCTTCTACAGAGAGGGAGAGGGATAGAGAGCTAGAAACATAGATGAGAGAGAAACATCGACCAACTTCCTCTTGCACACTTCCCACTGGGGATGCACCCGCAACCAATGTACATGCCCTTGCCCAGAATCGGACCCGGGTCCCTTCGGTCCTCAGGCTGAGGCTCTATCCACCGAGCCAAACCAGCTTCAGCGACCTTATAAATCTTATAAATGATTACTGGACTTAAAGATATTGTAGATGTCAGAATCTGTGATCTTGATGATAAGTTTAAAAAGGAAAATGAGGAAATATAAAATGTAAGATAACTTACTTAAGAGAACTAATTACCGAATTGGTTTCTATGCATTAGTATTTTCTCAGAAGATGGAATGTTTCCTTGACTATGCTCACCCTAAACCATAAACACTGAGATTATATGAAGTACCCAACCGAGGGTATGCCATTATTAAGACATATGCCCCCTCCTCAAGGAGTTTGTGTTATAGTAGAAGGAATGAAACAACTGTAGAAATAGCTATGTAAATTTTATATTCCTCGGCCACTTGCATAGCATTGGTGTTAACATGAAGTTGAAGCTATCACGGCTCTAATACCTAAACTGCATCACCTTTTCCTTCTGTCTCCACAAGGCTGGTAGAGGACTTAATGGGCAGGCATGATTTCTTGGATGTCTCACGCAGTGTCTCACTCCTAACTGCCCCAATACGTCTCTGAGAGCCAGGTGCTACTGAAAGACTGTACGGTCTGCTGTTTCCACCACCAATTTCCCAGTAAATCAATGGCTTAGGCGATGGGGAAAGGATGCTACTGCATGCACTGTTTCCCTTGCCTTGAGCAGGAAGTTCTTGCTGGCAACGTGTGCAGAGAATGTTGGCAAAAATAAAATGTGTTCAAGACAGAAACTAGAGGGTTTCGTTGCAAGGCTACGGCTCCCTCTGAAACACCTGTTGTCCCACAAAGCCAGCACCATCACTCACAGCTGGCTGCCACCAGGCATTGACTTCCATTGCAATAGCTTCCTGAAAAATGTTCTTTTCACAGCCTAAAAGAGCTTATTTTATTCTCTCTGTATAGCCTCAAAGTGCTCTGGGATATGCGTTCCAACTTGCCTGCAATGTTTGAGAAATTATTGATCTTGTCGCCTCATCAATTGCTGACCGTGACTGACCTGAAACCCCCTCTCTCCGTTTTTTAGAAGTATCCCAGAAGTTTATTCATTAAAAACCCAAGTTACCATTTTGGAGTCTCACCTCTCCCAGGAGCAACTTCCAATTTATTTTGGGAGATTTGAAAAAGGAAAGAATTGATATAAAAGACAGAAGGTATAAAGGGCAGTGGCCAATTGAATAACATTAAGATAAGATTACAAGATATAAGGGAAATTTCTTTGATTCTGGTATAGGCGACTGTTAGAAGACAAGTGATAGAATTTTTTTTTAAATGTGGAGGCCCAGGGTCCACAGGTTTTAGTAACCCCAAGGCTATATTTCAAAACTCAAGATGTATATTCAGCTTAAAATGGTGAAAACATAAATTCATAGAGGACACAGGCAAGAAGGGACAAAACAGACACTAAAAAATATGGTGACACTGGCTTGGTTAATGCCATTAGTGGGTGCCATCCTACGTACATTCCCGTGCTTTTGCTCCAGTGACAATATTCAAGAGTCCAGGGCTAAAGAATCTTTCTGTGTAAAACTGTTACTTGATCATAGATCCATGGCTACACTCTTGCTCTTAGTGAGTTCAAATAGTTGGTAAGATGGAAAGAAGGGAGAAGGAGCTAGAGAATAGAAATATGTGGTCTGAGCCGAAACCAGTTTGGCTCAATGGATAGAGCATCGGCCTGCAAACTAAAAGGTCCCAGGTTTGATTCCGGTCAAGGGCGTGTACCTTGGTTGCGGGCACATTCCCAGTACGGGGTGTGCAAGAGGCAGCTGATCGATGATTCTCTCTCATCTATGTTTCTAACTCTCTATCCCTCTCTCTTCCTTTCTGTAAAAAATCAATAATATATATATTTTTTTTAAAAAAAGAAATATGTGGTCTGAGAAGGAGGCAGTGAAGTTTAAGATTTCTGAGATGGAGCAGCCCTGGATTGTTTCAAGGCGGGCCTGGAGGTGAAGGGCACTGGAAACATAGGACATGAAGGAATTGAGTCCAGTGTAAAGGCTATTATGTTCTCATGGGGGTTTACGTTAAACAGAAGGAAAGCTAGAAACAGTGTAAAGAACTATGAATAAAGCAAGTGATACTAAAATTCCTCCTCCGCTGGGACCTGGAGTAAGGCAAATGCAGTAAATTGTAGTGAGAAGAAAGAGGAAATGACATTACACCCAGCCCTGTCTAATAGACCTTCCTGCAATGATGGAAATGATCTATATCTGCATTAATTCATATAATAGCCACTGGGCGCATGTCATACTGAGCACTTAAAATATGACTAGTTTGAGGAACTGAATATGAGAAACTGAATTTTTAATGATATTTAATTTAATTTGAGTTACATTTCATTTAAGTAGCCACATCAGGTGAATGTCTATCATATTGGACATTGCAGTTCCATAGATTTGGAAGAACAATGGAATGAAACCATTAAGGGTGAGGTAGTATATTGCTGATGTTACCACCAAACTGGACCATAGGACACAAATGAACCTTACACTGTCCTTCACTTTTACTTCCAGGTGTTTTACTCTCTACCTTACTCCTCCAGAGATAAAATTGTGTAGAAACTAAATGAGTAAGTCATATTTAGAAAGCAAAGAGTGAATATACTATAGATAATTATAAGCTTTTATTAACTGAATACTATTGATAAATATGTGTTGTTATAATCTTTATACATGACATTTCTCCTGCTAGAGTGTCTTTTTTTTTAATTGATTTTTTACAGAGAGGAAGGAAGAGGGATAGAGAGCTAGAAACATCAATGAGAGAGAGACATTGACCAGTTGCCTCCTGCACACCCCCTACTGGGGATGTGCCTGCAACCAAGTACATGCCCTTGACCGGAATCGAACCTGGGACACCTGGGACCTTCCAGTCCGCAGACCAATGCTCTATCCACTGAGCCAAACCAGTTTCGGTTAGAGTGTCTTTTAAGCTCGTATACCTACAGCAATAATTCCCAACATTTGGTCTATGGAGCCCTGAGGATTCTCAGGACTCTTTCTGGGGCGCCAGGAGATCAAAACTATTTTCAGAATACACTTGCCATTTTTTCACTCTGCTGGCATTTGCACTAATTTTACAAAAGTAATGGTAGGATAAACTTAGCATCAATTAAAACATTGGCACCAAACTATACAAGTAATCACTATTTTTTTCTCTGCCAGACATTTGCAATTTAAAAAAAGAGATGCTTTTATTTAGGAATAACTTTGATGAAGCACTAAAATTACTAATGTTAAAACTCTGGCTCGATGTCTCAGTTGGTTGGAGCATCATCCTTATACAACAAGGTCGCAGGTCCGATCCCTGGTCAGGGGTACATACAAAAATTAACCAATGAATACATAAATGAGTGGAACAACAAATGCCTGTCTTCTCCTCCTCCTCTCTTTCAAAGTAAATTAAATACTTTAAATAATTTTAAATTATTATTTTTATTAAATCATGATTCTTGCTTATGTGACTTTAAATATTTTATGCTGAAAAGGGGAAGTACCTGTAAAAACCTCATATTGGATTCAAATACAATAGCTCTCCCCAAACCATTGTGTATTTGGTTGAGTTGTGAGCTGAATTAGGCACATTTATCAATGAATGCCATTTTGTTTGAAAGAATGACTGAACATTTTGATGGTTCAGAATTGTGTTTGGTAGACATTCTTTGGAAAAATGAACAAAATCTGCTTATCATTTCAAGTAAAATAATTGATAGTAGGTATACGTTAGCAATGATAAAATTGAGATGTGACAGAAAGATCAGAACTTTTGAAAAATTTTACTTGCCACTGTGAACTTGACTAATTTTCAGTGCTTTGAGACATTTCTGGTGATATTGGTGGTGATATTAGTGAAGTATTTTTGTAATTGTATAATAAAAGTGTCAAAATTTGGTAAATCTGCATAATTCTATAAATGCATACTTTCCAAATGACCACTATACAATGTTTCATGAATAAAATGTCAAAGTGAAACACAGTCCAGTGGATTTTAATGAAACAGGGTAAGAACAGTTCACTGATATGGTTTCAGAGTATACATTATAATTAATCTGTTATAAGTTTAACACTTGTCAAGTTTGAATGTGATATCAAAAAACAAAACAAAAATAGTATTCTCAGTTATCTGAGAAGCCTATTAAAATTATCTTCACTTATTCAATTATATATCTGTATGAGGCAGGATTTTCTTTACATATTTCTATAAACACAACATTTTGTAAAAGATTTAATGCAGAATGAATTTGAGAAGCCAGTAAGATTTTAAGTTAGACATTAAAGACATTTGAAAAATTGTAAAACAACGATACTCTGATTTTACAAATGTGGCTCTTTTTTTGCAAAAAAAAATATGTTAATATGCAATGGTTTTTTTGTTACTTGTAAATTAATATAAAAAGTTTATTACTAGTTTCTGTGTTAAATTATAATACAACTAGAGGCCCAATGCACAAACATTTGTGAAAGAATGGGCCTTCCTGGAGTCGCCTTTCTGCCTTCCCAAGCTACCCAGAGGCCCAGAATGGCTGGGGCAGGTTGGAATGCTTGGGTCATCACCATGGCCACAAGGTGTCTGCATATGCAAATTAACCTGCCATCTTTGTTGGATCAGTTTACATCCTCCTGATTGGCTGGTGGGTGTCATGAAGGTATGGTCAATTTGCATCTTACTCTTTTATTAGTGTAGAATATGTCAATAGCTATAACCCATATAAACGAAAGCTCTTTAGGATCCTCACTTACCATTAAGAACATAAAAGGATCATGAGATTAAAAAAATTTGAGAACCACTGATCTAGAAAAAAAAACTCATATTTTTTAGCATCTATCTAGAACCTCAGTTTAAAAAAAATTTCCTTAGCTCTTGTGCCATTTATTCCCTGATTCATGTTTGTCTACCATTTGTATAAATGTTCCTTTAAATGTGTGTATAATGTGAATGTGTGACAAAGACAGAGACAAGCAGACACACATACACAGATGGAATTAAGCAATAGCTCTTTGGATGAAGTGAGAACAATGGTACACTAATGGATAAAGACAGAGCAGCCAGTAGATTGGAAAATAAAAATTGAAAGAAAAGTTTATCATAGTGAAGCAAGAGCATTTGATAAATGTCAGAATACTGGTTATGAAGGAGGTAAATGTATTAATCTTTGGAAAAAGGAACTGAATTTTTCTATCTGTATTGAGAGAGGTTAGCATTGCTAAAATTTTAGTATTGGAAAAATGGAAACTAAGAATGATGGGCAATACTATGTTGAATGACCTCATCCTCATTGACAAAAAGAGGATGTCATTTGCTAAGAGAAAATAAAAGAGAGATGGTTCTTGGAATCATGGCCATCATGACCCTAAGACAGTGCTAAGATGCAGATGGAGATGAATCAGAAGCCTTGCTGCACATCAGAGATGGGGGAAGTGGCCATGATTAGGTAGATCAGTGTTTATTAGAATCTATCCAACCATTCCTTAACTTTCTCTTATTTGGGGGGCAGGAAAGCTATTTAGTGTCAAAATAAAGTTCAGAACTAAGAGAAAAAGCCATCAAAAGTAAACCTCGTGAGAAGCTTGAGTGGGCATAGAGTTCCTAAGAGGGTTTTGTTTCTTTGCTTTATTTGGCACATTTGATTGTTTATTAAGTATACAGCAAATTGAATATGAATAACTTACTCTGGTGAATCATTGGTGTGTGTTATAATTTCTGATATCTAGCTATAATGTTCAATTTAATTGAGAATAATGAGCAAATTTACTTATTATGGCTGCAATTATAATTCTTTCATAAGGATAAGGAGACCTTAGGGTAAAACATACTCTGTGCCTTAACACTAGGAGCACAGTATTTGAAGCTGGCATCTTATAGAATCTTTTTCAGCAATTATCCCTCAGTGGCATTGGTGAGGGTATAATAGTTAATGTAAATAAAAATAGTAGTTTCCCCTTATCTGCACTTTTGCTTTCAGTGGTTTTGGTTACCAGATGTCAACTGTACTCTAAAAATATGATATGGAAATTTTCAGAAATAACAATGCATAAGTTTAAATTGCATGCTTTTCTGAGTATCCTCATTTCATATGCATCTTACCTTTTCACATCATCACAGTATTACACAGTATATATATATACTGGCACACCTTCTCACATTTTATATTCCATTTGAAAGGACACTTACTTAGGAAGATCTTTATTTGATGTTTTATTGTGTTTTTCTTTCTCTTGTTTTTTGATTCCATAATACCAGATAACTTATATTTATAGTATGTATTATACCAATAATTTATTATATAATATGATATATATATATATATGATTCTTTACTGTTTAGGCATCTGGGGTCATGGGATATTTAATACATAATCAAATTTTTTGCTTAAATAATTGACATATTTTATGTTACCTTCAGCCTAATTCAGAATAAATACTCTATTAGCAAGAAGATCTATAAAACGATACTCAGTTATTATCCACCTCTCTTTTGATATTTATTTATATTGAAAAAATACATCGTTCTGTCTTAGAAAATGCCAAGTATTTATAGGCAATTTTAAATAAAACTTTTTAACATGCAATACACGCAGTTAGCACACTGCCTGTGACCTAAGGGACACCAAATAATAATTCAATGTGTAGATTAATTCATTTTGTATTTTCCTGTCATTATTATTTCAAGAAAGTAAATAATTCTATTTCAAATTGGAAGTGTTATATAAGCATTAAATCTATTAAACCTATGTATACTCATAAGATATTACTGGCATGGTTTATGGGAAAACATATCTTGAGTAATTAGAAAAGTGGATTAAATGTATAGGCAAAAGAGAATCATGGTGAGAATAATCATTTCTGACATGTAGAATATGTGGAAACACAAAGAACAGAATAGCAAAGTGCTTTAATACTTTTGTGGAAAACATTTATAGCTTTTGGGATATAAAAATGTGAGATCATAAAAAAACCTTTTGTTTTTCTGACATCAAATTTATGGTCCAAGTAATAGATTTTAACCATCAGAGAAAAATATTCCAGCCTCTTTATTCATTGTGTCACTACTAACAAGCTAGAAGGAAAACAAGAAAAACAGTTAATTACATAAATATGTACGGTTTTCAATAAGAGTAAGCAGGATGTGACCAAACTGTTGGTGAAAAACTTTTGTGTTTGTGTGTCTGTGATATTGGGGTTTTAAGTTATAGAAGGAAAGAAGCAAAAATCACAGAAGATAACTATTTTTGTTTCCTGGAGGAAACTATGAAAAAAATAATGTAAAAAAATGATCATTTGAATGTATAATATCCAGATAATCAGGTGGCATATTTTAAAGTGTCTGGGCACTTGATGCAACCTCATTAAGTATATGATTGATTGAATATATGGAATATTGTAAGAGAAAAATGTGTTAGAGGTCATAAAGTAAATGTCTTCATTATACAGATAAGAATTTGAGAACAGGAAAGGATAGAAACCTATTCAAATTGGCAGATACATGACTGATAGTAAATAGAGTTCCTACTTCTTCAAAAACTAGTTAAAGATGCTAACTTTGCAGTCAGTCGGGTTTGAGATTAATTTAGAACTCTGCTACTTGGCCGAAATCGGTTTGGCTCAGTGGTAGAGCGTTGGTCTGCGGACTGAAAGGTCCCGGGTTCGATTCCGGTCAAGGGCATGTACATTGGTTGTGGGCACATCCCCAGTAGGTGGTGTGAAGAGGCAGCTGGTCAATGTTTCTCTCTCATTGACGTTTCTAGCTCTCTATCTCTCTCCCTTCCTGTATGTAAAATATCAATAAAAAATGTATTTTTTTAAAAAAAGAACTCTGCTACTTGTGTGACAATAGGCAGTTAAGTTCATTTTGCCTTAGTATTCTCATCTGTACATGAGGGTACACATTATATAACTCATGGGGTGTTTTAAGGATGAAATGAGGTAAGGCAAATAAAGCACAGAGCAGAGTACATAAAAGGTAGATATTCTCTTGTCCTTGTTCTGCAGACTCCCAGATTTTCCACCAACTTCAGATTATCTAAGGATTGGAGTTGGAAGCATAGTTTAATTAGCTACAGAGATCTCTAGGAGGAGGCAGCAATCATTCACTGACGTTTGTGATATTTTCTTTAAGCTCATGTCAATATCTCCCCACTATCATGATATACCCTTATGGTTTTCTTGTCCAAAATGATAGTCCATTCATTTTCCCACTAGAGGCCTGGTGCATGAAATCTGTGTACTCAGGTGGGGCGGGGGGAGTTCCCTCAGCCCAACCTGCACCCTCTCACAGTCCAGGAACCTTCAGGGGATGTCCAACTATCGTGGAGGTGGGGGAGACTCCCACCAATACTGCCACATTCTCCAGTCTTAATCCAGGCTTCTGGCTGAGTGGTGCTCCCTCTGTAGGAGCACATTGATGACCAGGGGGCAGCTCCTCCATTGAGTGTCTGCCCCCTGTTGGTCAGTTCTCATAGTAGCAACTGGTCCTTCCTCTGTTCAATCGATTTGCATTTTAGCCTTTTATTATATAGAATCACTACTTCTATTATCTAAAACAAATAGGCTAGTTGATAGCAAGCTGACCATTACAATTTTTAGTCTATTTGGACAAAGAACTTCGTAATTAGACCTTCATTATAGGTATGGAAGTGGGGAGAGTCAGTAAGGACAATGCTTCCTGGCTATATTGCTTCTACATTGGGACATGAGATGAGTCACAGTCATCACCCTGTGACACATTGATTAACACAAAATAAGCAAGCAAAGACAGTGTTTAGTGAGATGCTTTGTACATAATCAGTGCTCATTAATTTCTGTTATAATAAATGGGAATAAGAGACATGGAGTTGCATATCTTTAATGATTAGTGATGTTGAGCATCTTTTTATATGTATGTTAGCCATCTGTATGCCCACTTTCTAATCAGATTTTTTGGTGTTAAGCTGTATGAGTTCTTTGTACCCCTTATTGGATATATGATTGATGAATATCTTGTCCTATTCAGTAGGTTGACTTTCATTTTGTTGATAAGTCAGACAAAGGTAAATACCATATGTTTCACTTATATGTGGGATCCAAAAAAACAAAATAAATGAGCAAGAAAAACAGAAACAAACTCATAGATACAGAAAAAAAATTGATTGTCACTGAATGAAGGGAAAAGTGCAAAAGGTACAAAAGATTAAGAAGTACAAATTTGCAATTATAGTAATAACTATGGCAATGTAAAGTACAGCACAGAGTACATACTGTCAATAATGCTATATTATGTATGGTTTCAGATAAGTAATAGTCTTTTATAAGTCTGTAATCACTATGTTGTACATCTGAAACTAATATATCATATACCAACTATAACTGAAAAATGAAAAATAAAAAAGAGATATTGAGTTAGACTATGTTTAGAAATGATTTATCTGGTGGGAATATCAAACGTGTTAAGGGCTTTGCAAATGTTAGCATTTAATCATTAACAAATTATGAGTAATTAATAATATTAGTAGCCAAAGTTAGGGTCTTGATAGGGAAGATGTGGGTCCAAAAAAATAAAGATGTATATATATATATATATATATATATATATATATATATATATATATGTAGAAGCAGTTGAAATATACCAACTCTAAGATTCCCCTGAGTCCTCTTGGCTTGTGGAATTAGTTTATTCTTCCTTGTTAGAGACCAAAAGTCCCCAGTGTTTGAAGACATAGACATAAATATGATAAGTGCCGTTAGGACAATCTTAACCTATTCAGCATTTTTCCTGAACTACTCTTCTTTATAGCAGATAAATAAGTTTGTCAAATCTGAACATGATGCAAATGGAGAAGAGCTCAGTTTGTAACGAGTATATATATATATATTTTTTTACCAAAGAAACTGTCAGACCTAGCTAACATTATATGTATAATGTATGCCAAAAATAATTGGAGAATAAATAACTTCCTTGACAGGAAAAGGGTACAGGAGTTCATTACCACCAAACCAGTATTATATGAAATGTCAAAAGGTCTTGTTTAAGAAGAAGAGGAAAAAAATATTTTAAAAATAGGAACAACGAGAGACCGAAACAAGATGATGTCTTAGGTAGTCTCCTAAGCTGCCACCTCCTCAACAATTTGGAAAAAAACAACAGCTAAAATCGAAAGGGATCGCACCAGACCCACAGGAAAGCTGGTGAAATGGGAAGGCTACAACTAGACACAAAGCAGGATGCCGCTGCTGCCATGTGGAGTTAAAACTATGGCGAAATAGGACCTGCCAGAGCTGCTGCCTCCAGGCATGAGGGAAGCCAGACTTCACTCTGCCCTGGGGCCTAGGGAGTGGGCCAGCCCTGCTGGCCGCTGTGGGAGTCAGGGAGCTGATGTGAGACCTCTGCTGTGCCTTCGGCTCCTTCCCAGACAGGAAGCCTGTGAGCGCGACCTCCCTGCCCTCAACCATCCCAGCCCACAGCTGTCCCAGCCCGCCTGCCTTGCTGGTGAGGAGCTGGCGCGGCGTCTCCCAGCCCGCAGCCAGCTCAGCCCAGCCTCAGCACACTCCGTTGCTGGTGAGGAGCTGGCGCAGCACCCTCCCTTCCAGGCCCCAGCAAGTCCTTCCTCCATGGCTGGGCCAAAACATTCTGCTGCTACTGCCACGTGGATTTTAAAACTGCAGGGAAAATTGAACCACAGGAGCTACCTTCACTGCTGCACCCACCGCCGCACCCGCTGCCGCTACGAATGATAGGAATCCACTGAGAACAGAGCTCACTACACCCCAGGCTCATGGAATGGGTGGCCTTAGAACAAAGCCTCCGTGTCCGCAGCTGCTCCGCTTCCGCACCAAACGAGACACCTTTGAGGGCAGTCTCCCCCGCCTGCAGCCATCTCAGCCCACCTGCAGCCGTCCCAGCATGCCCGCCTTGCTAGCGAGGAGCTAGTGCGGCACCTCCAATTCACGACTCCAGTGTTCCAGAGGGGCCGTGTGCCCCGGGTGAGCCGTGTGTCCCAGGGGAATTAGTGGGACCCGTGGGTAGGAGCAGTGTGAACCAGAGGAAGAGCGGACTCTATTCATGTGGTCCTGAGATAGTCACCATAAAACAAGCAGACTCCCAAATGAGGAGGGGATTATATTCATGTGATTCTGAGATAGTCACCATAAAACAAGCAGATTGTCAAATGATAGCGGGGAGGGGAAGGAGACCTGGGGGGAGATAAGAGAACAACCGAAGGACTGGTATGCATGAATATAAGTACAACCAATGAACACAGAACTCTGTGGAAGGAGGGCATGAATGGGAGGTTGGGGGGGCAATGGTAAACTATGTACACATATAATACCTTAATAAAAAAATAAAATTGTATAAGCCAGTAAAAAAAAAAAAATAGGAACAACAAAATAGCAATAAATACATACTTATCAGCAATTGAATCTACAAACAGAACGAAACAAGTCTGGACTGTGTGGCTCAGTTAGTTGACTGTTATCCATGCATCAAGAGGTCAGGGCACATGCCAGGGTTGTGGGCTCAATCCCCAATAGGGGGTGTGCAGGAGGCAGCCAATCAATGTTTCTCTTACATTGATGTTTCTGTCACCCTCTCCCTTTTTCTCTTTCTAAAATAAGTAAAAACATTAAAAAAAACAATTAAAAATTTAAAAAACACACACACAAATGAATAAGCAGAACAAAAACCGATTCATAGATACAAAGAACATTTTTACAGTTGCCAGATGGGAAAGGGGTTAGGGGAACGGGTGAAAAAGATGAAGCCATTAAGAAGTACAAATTAGTTGTTCCAGAATAGGGACATAGTTAATAATATTATTAACTGTACATGATGCTAGGTGGGTGCAAGACTTATCCATGATCACATAGTAAGTTTTGTAGTGTCTTATTACTGGGGTGTACACCTGAAACTAATAAAATAATCTATGTCAACAATAATTGAAACCTAAAAGAGAGAAAAAAGACAAAAAAGAAAAGAATTGGAGAGTATGCTTATGAGTATATATGTAAGGAACTGAACCATAAGGAACAAGAATATAATCCTGGATAAGGGAGGATTTTCCGTTTGGTGCAAATATTCCATGCCTCAGGAATTAACAGCTTGGCACAAGCCTTTCGAAATGATTTTAATATGCTTCTGGCTGACTCTTAGAAACTTGGAAAAGGAGATAGTTCACATTAAGTGAGTTAGAGATGGCAGAACTGCTATGGGAGACTAAGCAAGAATGGACCAACAGGCTCTGAGAAGAGCACATGGTTGAATGAATCTGTTGTGTAAGATTGGAAGACACACCAGTTGAGTATGCCAATGCAAAAAAAAAAAAAAAAAGGAAGCATCAGTGAGAGAAGCACGAGCATTCCTGAGTACCTGAGTACTGGTGGTCCTCTGCATGACAGGATGGACAGTGGGAGATTCTTTCTGTTACTCCCCATAACACTGAGGATGAGAGATCCCAGCACTTAATCATCTGAAGCAAGATTGTAAAAGACATCTAAGTCAGATGTTTGACTCAGAATAATCTTTAGAGATGACTCATAAAACATGGTGTACTGAGAAGTGACCAACAAAGATATCATTATGTATAATATATAACAGCCTCAGTGGTACAATTTATATTTTAGAGCTCATGGTGGGACCAGACTCAGCCCCACTAAGAGCTAGGTCTTCTTCTAAAACTACAACTGTATGGACTGCTTGTGTCTGTCCTCCCAAAATTCATATGTTAAAGCCCTGATTCCCAAGGTGATGACACTTGGAAATAGGGCCTTTGGGTGGTAATTAGGGTTAGATGAAGTCATGCAGGTAGGGCTCTCATAGAAGAGAACTAAATAGAGTCTTTATCTCTCTGTGGCCCCACAAGCCAAGGAAAGAGGCCTCTGAATCTTAGACTTTCCAGCCTCCAAAACTGTAGGAAACAAATTTCTGGTTTTTAGCCTTTTTTATTTTGTTAATGCAGGCTGAACAGATGCAACATCCCTTGCCCGGTTTCTTTGTGCTCTCTCCTGCTTTCCTCACATCCCCCTTGCTCTGTGAGAGTATTCTATCAATCATGAATACCTATCTCAGGCTCTGAATCTCAGGAACTCAATCTAGGGTAGCAATGCTTACTCACCTGTTTATTGAGCATATACCAGAGCAAGACATGCTCATACAAAGTATGCAATGGTGAACAAGACAAGCACTCTACCTGGCTTCTCAGGCCTGTGTTGAAAAATGAAAATTCAACTGAGTCAATTAAAGATCTAATTGGCTTTATTCAACAATTCGTGGATTGGGCAGCATCCCAGCTAGTAAATAAGAAGATGATGCTCTGAGGCATGACACAACATGGAAGGCTTTCATTGGCAGAAGGAGGGCGGGACCAGGAAGTGAAGAGAGTGGATTATTTTGGGCAAGGATACCTTGCCTTAGGGGAAGTCAGGAGTTTTATCAAGGAGATTACCTCACTGGTGTAGATAATGAAATTCCAGACAGATTGGCTTAAAGTTCTATTCCTGGGAAAGCCTTAAACTGCATTTAGGTACTAGGTATTAGGTAGGCATTAACCCTTGGTGTGGTTTACCACAGGTGACTGCATTTTGGGTCTCATTTCTTTTGACACTAGTGATCTCTTTTGCATATTCACTAAGCATTTTATTAATGGAATTTGATAGTAACTTGTAAGAGTTGTTTTGTTAATTTCTCAATTACCTTTTAAAGTTGTTACATTAATTTGTTAACGTATTGTTTTCTGATCAGAAAATATCTGCTTTAGGAACATTATATTAAGAGCTTAATCAATTTAATACCTATTCCAGAAATATTCAAAGAGAAAGTATATTTCTTGGCTCTTCAATCCATTCTTTTTTAAAAATACTTTTTTGATATTATTCCATAGATGCCATAGTTTCTTGTTTTTCATTGGTATCGCTAAAAATGTTTCTTTTTAAAAAGTATTTCTTTGCATTCTTTACTAACATTTTTCTTCAAGCATTGTCGTTCTTAAATTTCATGTTAATGGTTTTCTTTACTTGTTTTGCCATATTTAGTTAAAGTCCTCACATTCTTTGGTTCTCTCTTTCTTTTTTCTCTAATCCTCACACACACATATATACACATTCTCACACACACCACACACACCCCCACCACCATGCTTATTTGAAGAGATATGCTTCCATTTCAGTGTGGTATATCAGTTGTCCTGCTCATCCCACATTCTTCTTGGGTACTGTCAAGGAGTTGAGTTCATATATAGCTATAACCATAAGTCAGGTTGTGATACATGGATCCAGGCATCTTCTTGTCACCTAATAGTCATTTATTTGGCGTATTTTGCTTAACAAAATTATCTTATTTTTCCCTCTGCCTATCCTCTTATACTTCAAACTTGAAGAAGTACTCCTTCAGTACTTCTGGCCCTAGCCAGTATGGCCCACTTGGTTGGACATCATCCTGTGAACCAGCATGTTGCTGGTTTGATTCCTGGTCAGGGCACATACCCAGGTTGCCTGCTCAATCCCCCAAGGGCATGCAAGAGGCAGCTGACTTTCCCTCTCCTTTCCTCTCTCTCTAAAAATCAATAAAAACTTATTTTTTAATGCAGTTTTTAATATGCATATCTATGTCATGATCCTTTTCTTATTTATTTAATTTTACTTTTGAAGACTCTACCTGCCAATGCCCAACAGTGAATAGGACTGCCTTTGGCTAATATTTTTGTTAGTGGTCAAACATCTAATTTATGTGGTGTTTTTTTTTTTTTTTTATTTTCATGGGAATTTGAAAAGTTTGGGGACAGGGCAGAATCAAACCACACTGGCCCTTGCCATTCAAAAGCAAAATCAACCAACTACATTTTGAGATTTGTGAATGTAGTACTAACTTCAGCTACAGTTTTCTCAAAGGTCAGACACACTCACACTCCCCGAATGCCCTCAGAATATTCCTGAGGGATGTGAGCAGCAATATTCCACCCTCTTCATGTTCCAGTGAGAAGACATCTGTCTAACATGTCTTCTCAAGTCTTCCATGTTATAGAATGATACTGGAAACTAGAGGTGTCCACCAGCATATAACTCGCACAATAACATGATAAAATAGCTCTAAAGTTTAGAATGTTCAGGCAGCATATGGTATATGGTATAGTTATACATGTCCTTACAAAATATTGAAATGAGAATACTCAAATAGAAAGAATGAGCCACCACAGCCTGAAAAGAAACTTGAGCTTCTAATAGAGTTTCTAAAATAATGAATATGTGAGGCAATTTTAATATATTCTTTTCAAGTTAATCAGCAATGCAGCTGACTATCCTCATATGAAACATATAGGAAAAGGAGTTAAAAATAATTTAACTCATTTGCTTATATGTTTAATATATTCTTTTTCAAGTTAATCAGCATGCAGCTGACTAGTCTCATATGAAACATTCAAGCAAAGAACTTAAAAATCATTTAACTACATTTAAAAATATTTATCTTCATCTATGATTTGCTGTCTCCTTTATTTGTCTAATACTGCTTATAGAAGAAAAAATTGATGCTACTTATACACACTAATAATTTTAAAATATATCTAATTACTTTGAAAAATAATTCAAACAAGGTGTGTATAATGGGAAAGTTACTTGCACAATTTAAATGTGAGAGCTGTGAGAGCTGAAGAAAGAAAACAAGAAAAATGTAAATTTTTGTACATGTATTAAAATGTATTAGTTTTACAATATAATATTACTTGCCAAAAATTCTGCTCTTTTAGACCAGTGTGTAATTTGTCAAGTAAAATGGTTATGAATGCACTCATATTCCAGAGTAGGCATGTGATAGGAGGATAAACAGCAGATAAACACTAGATTGTAACCCTTCCCTCCCTTCCTTCCCCCCCTCACCTCCCCTTACCCCTACACATTGTTTTCCTTCAATGACTGTCAACTTAGTTCTCTCTTCTGGAGTGAAGGACTCCCTAAAATTATTTATTTGTTTGTTTATTTATTTATTTATTTATTTATTATTTTTTTACAAATAGTGTTGGTCATCAGTACATGTACAGACATGTCTGACTTCATAGTATATATAAGACTATAAGGCAAGGAGAGGTAAAGCATGACATTTTCATGTTGGGTAATCTGAAAAAATAAAGGTTAATAGAACTACAGTAGGCAAGAGTCTACTTAGAGTGTAGTGAAACCAAGCAGTGGTGGAGAAACAATGCACAGGCTGAGGCCTGAAAGGGGGAGCAGGGAGAATGGAGTAAACCAAACCTAGGACTCCCTTTGTCAGTGCGTGGCTTAGGAACCCAGCCAGCCCTACAGAAAATAAGGCAAATAAAGAACTATCCTTCCTCTAGTCCCCATTACCTCAACCCATCTAGAAGGCAGAGAGCAAAGGAATGCAGGCATGCCATTTGTTTTTGGTAGTAATCTTTTGTGCACAGATCATTGCAAAAAAAAAAAAGTAATAATAATGGAGAGTTTGTCTGGTTCCATTAATTCAAATTCCTGCTCTGATGACTCCCTCCTCAGACTCCATTCATCTACTCTCTTGTCCCTTGCCAGCCATTCTGTCCACATTTTGTGACAACAGAATCTTTTCTGTAGACCAGTGGTTCTCAAACTTGTCTGTACCTTGGAATCAATGGAGCTTTGACAACTACTAATGCCTTTGTTCCACCCTAGAGATTCTGATGCACTAGATAATTAAATAATTTAGGGATCTATCAAAATTTCCAAAGCCCCAGGCCACACCCCAGACCAATTACTAGTGCATCACAATCTCTAGGGTGGAACAGAGGCATTAGTAGCTGTCAAAGCTCCATTGATTCCAAGGTGCAGACAAGTTTGGGAACCACTGCTAGACAGAGCTATGGGAGCCCCATTTAAATTTCATACCTTTCATAGGGTTATTCTTACCAACTTGACTGAAAAGATTTTAATGTATGTATTATGTAAAAACCACAAGGATAATTTACATGAACTTTATGATATGCAGTTTATTATTAGATGCAGTGAAACACTACACATTACAAGAGTTTTTTGTTTAAGCTTGGAAACATACACAGTGTCAGGTAAATAAGAAACAGCTTATCCCCTACTAGAATCAATATTGCATACGTTATTGATTTTATGCTGCAACTCCTAAAACAATAAAAATCCTGGGTCAGGAGCAGATTGAATCCGATGCTAGCATGATTGCACCGTAAGGTTTTCGCATCATTTCAACCATCAGTTCACTTGGCTATCCATTCCCTGGCGCTCAGCCTATCAGAGAGAAGCTGACAATCACTCAGCGTGCTGCAGTGTGGCCAGGCGCCACTGCAGCCTGAGCCACACTTCCCATTCATGGGCTGCCCCACGGAACAGCTCCGGAATGTTGGGAATGTTATTGAGCTGCCAATATGTCAAATGCATGGTGGAAAGGACATGGGTAAAAGCTTTCCCTTGTGTTTGCTTAGTTGCATTAATGTATCCTGAGCTCTTTCATGGCTTCAGATGGGCACCACTTGAACTGCTTTTCTTTTACAAAGCATCACCTTGCCCTTATGGCAGGGAAAGTCTCATTGCTGTAAGTACACACTGTTCTGCCACAGGATTAGGAACCCAAATCTTTGGGGATTGAGTCTTGTGCTTAAAAACTCTGAAATAGCCAAGGTATTTTTCAATAAAACTTCTTGAGTAAATCTCAGTTTGAATTTGAGAATGGGAGAGTTTTTCCTAAGTAATTCAAACCAAATATAAACCTCCCAACATCCTTCTCCTGTTCCCAAATACCCTGTAGCAAATAAAGATAGGGGTTCAGTTATCAGGCAGCTAAAAATAAGCAAGCAAATCCTACCCTTCATGTTTCTGACCTGAAGCAGAAAATACACTACATTTGGCACTCGAAGGCAGCAAAGAGAATGGGAGGTGCATAGTGTGAAATGCAGAGGTTAAGAAGCATTGCACTCTAGCAGAAAGCTCAGTGAGCAAGAATGAGGACACCTGGGTTTTGTCCCACAACGGTATGTGATCTCAAGTAAGTCTCTCAGCCCTGGAAGCCTCGTCTGTAAATAGAGAATAACAGTACTAACCTGTTCTCAATATATTGGATTATCCTGAGAACCCAGGGAAATAAGGATATGACATTGGGATGTGTTTGAATAATAGTAAAGTTCTATAAAAATGTAGCATGAATAAAAATAGCAGAATAAAATTTGTTGTATGAAAAAATATGTCAACCAGAACTTCTGAAACACACAGTCTCTCTCTCTCTCTTTCTCTCTCTCTCTCTCTCTCTCTCTCTCTCTCTCTCCCTCCCTCCCTCCCTCCCTCCCTCCTAATAATGTCCTTCTATACAGAATGATCCAGGCATATAATCATATAATTGACAATAATTGCTAGAAAATTTTAGAGTGTCTTACTAAATTGTTTTCTATGAAGTTCTTTAAGTTGAATGTGTACAGCTGTTATACTGCAAGAAGAGTTAAGGACAAGGAATGAAAGGGAAGAGGAAAAAGGGGGAAAAGGAAAGAAACAGGAAGGAAGGAAGGAAGAAAGGAAGGAAGGAAGGAAGGAAGGAAGGAAGGAAGGAAGGAAGGAAGGAAGGAAGGATACTTATAAAGGAATAAATTCCATAGTCTAATATAATGTTTTTCAATCTTTTTCTTCTCATAACATATAAACTAATTACTAAAATTCTGCAGCATGCCAATATATATATAGTCAATCTGACAAAAAAAAAATAGCTATCCTTTTATTCATTCACACAGATAGCTATTGTTGTGTTGGCTGTTGACATTTTTTTTTTTAAATTTGACAATCTCAGAGAAAAGAGATTAAGTAGTGCATGTTTTAAAAATTCTTGTTGCATACCAGAGTACCTCTTGTGCACACCAATTGAAAATTTCTGGTCTAACACAAAAGTTGGAATCTAAAATTAAACAGGTAAGATTTTGCACACTTTAATATCCTGATATTTAACCTCATCATTATGTAAGAGGGGAACATAGTATGCGGTGTTTCCAATTTTATTTGAAATTGAAACTACTGTAACATACTTTGAGAAATGCTTTTGTGGAGGGATTTGCTTAATCAGTTCTGGAAAGCAGCCAAGTCCTGGCACAGTGGAGGGAGCATGTTCCTGAATGCACAGAGAACATCAATCAAAACAAGCAAGGAAAGAATAACAGTGACTAAGATTTGCTCAGCAATTCACAGGTCCTAAAACATTTCCACACAATTATCTCTGATTTTCAATCTACTTTTGCAAAATAAGCAGTATATCTCCACTTGCAGATAAAGAAGCAAATGGTGGCGGAGTTTCAGTGTCTGAGATCACAGAGCTGCTGGCAAAATGTGAGTCTCCAACCAAAGGTGTCTAACATCAAACCCACTGAGTCTCTGCAGTAGCCTGCTGCTTTATTGTTTAGAAAGAACAAGAGAGACAATGAAGCTCTTTGTACCAGTGCTTTAAAACAGCAACATAAGGAATATATACTTTTCCTTCCCTAAGATCCTAAAAGCCACATGGTGTAGTGATTTTTAAAAGGAACACACTAGGGGCCTTTGAGATATCTGGACGGCTGATATGACTGGCATTTAATGGAATGAGGGATATAAATGTCTGTGCTTTGCTGAGTCATTTTCCAGTGCCCTGCTAAACTATGGGTTTAGCGAGTGCTAAGCACACTGAAAACCAGTCTAACAGGACTTTATGCAGATATGAAAAAAGTATGTGAAATAATTAAGTGAAAATCTAAGTAATATTGAAGCCTATTACAATGAGGTGCTATTATGGAATAAAGACGTTGTCTTGTAATCTATTAAAACTGAGCACTCTTTCCTCTCATTCATAGCATTTACAAATACTTTCTGAGTTGAAAGTAATTTCAATGAATTAGGACAGTATTGGAAAAGCATCAAAACAGCTTGCAAGTATGTAAAGAGATATCAGAGAAACATTTAACAAAATTAGAACCAAATATTATTAAAGTAACAAGATATATCAAGGTTTTGATCACTTTTTATTATTGACAAGTGCTTAAAAATATTCCTGTCACCATTCTGTAACATATATTAAAATTTTGAGATCTAATGATAATGAATTTTGCAGTGAAAAGTTACATACTAATGTAGCAGTTACTTTTCTATTTTATCCTGATACTATCCTTGAAGTCTCCTATATAAAAATTCTAAGAGCCTCTAGCATTAATGCTTCCCTTTTCTAGTCCCTACTGTCTTTCAAAGGATATTATTGCCAAGAATTTCTAAAGTACTAGAGATTGACTATATGTCTGAAGATATAGGGGTCTTTTAAGGTAAGGACATATGGGTTTTATTATGCCTCATTATTATGCAATCCTTTCAAAATATTTAGTTTAGGGGCAGCTAATTTTGTCCTGACCTACCTGTCCCCTTTGGGGTTCCATATATGACCAAGTATCAGGAGGTCTGATTCTGGTCATTTCTTGATTCTGTGATTTCTTACTAATCATGTAATCTCTCTGAACTTTTCAATACCAGTGAGATGAAAAGGTTTGGTTTATGTGGCTTTTAAGGTCATTTCCAGTCCTGAATTCTAAGATTTTCTAAACTCTTGCTCTACTAGTAATTAGTGTTTTCCATTAGAGTGCAAGCATCTGCCTATTTTGTGATGTTGATTATTCTTATACATGAAATTTTAGAATAAAACCTGGTCTTTGAATAGTATACCATTCACATGCACCCTTTCATTCTTGGAGGGAAGTAGTCCATGGCCATTTGATTGTATTCTATATGATAGATGCATTCTGCTTATTTTAACCTCCAATCCGCCAAAATACATCATTACCGTATTTAGCATGACTTTTAAGTATATTTTCAAAACATGTTAGAATGACAACTTCCAAAAAACATAAACTCAAAAGGTTTTTGTTTCCTTTTTTGTATTCTGTGAAGACAGAGGCTTTCTCTCTAGCTCTCCTCTCTTCTCTTCTGCGCCCTCTGCAGAATCATCCTAACATCCATAGTTTTAGCATGCACTCCAAAAGACTCCAGCCTTTACCTATTAGCCAGTACCAAAGCAGCTTCCACATTTTTAGGTATTTGTTATAAGAGCAGCTCTTTTTTTCAGCACCAAAACCTATCTTAGAATTACCATAGTGGCCAGTAATTGCATTTCTGCAAATATTCCCAAAGGAAATGAAATAAGGTTCTCAGAGATATGTGTACTTCCATGGTCATTGAGCCATTATTCACAAAAGCAAAGCTATGGAAATAACCTAAGTGTCCCTCAATGAATGAATGGGTCAAAGAAGGTATACGGTATAGTAGAATATTATTCAACCATGATAAAGACAGAAATCCTACCATTTGCATTAAATTGGTTGACATCTGAGGGCATTATGTTAAGTGAAATAAGACAAACTGAGAAAGACAAATGTGGAATCTAAAAAAAAACTAAACTCAAAGAAACATAAAGTGTGGTGGCTAGCAGGGGTGAGTGGGGGGTGTTGGTCAAAGTGTATAAACTTACAGTTATAAGATAAACAAGTTTTGGAGATCTAAAATACAGCATGGAGATTTTAACTAATAATACTGTATTATTTACTTAATAGTGGCTAAGAGAGTAGGTTTTAAATGTTCTCAAAACAACAGATAGTAATTATGTAATGTGATGAAGATGTTAGCTAACTCAAAGGTGGCAATCATTTTACAATGTATGTATCGAAGCAGCATGTTATATACCTTAAACTTACAAGGTGTTATATGTCATCTATATCTCAATAAAGCTGGAAAAACAAAACAAATCTTAGTTAGGTTGGGCTTTCATTAAAAAAAAAATACTATAGACTTGGTGGTTTAAATAAGATTTATTTTTTCACAGTTCTGCAGGTTAGGAAATCTAAGATCAAGATGTTGGCCCATTCAATTTCTGGCCAGGATTCTCTTCCTGGCTTGCAAATGGCTACCTGTTCACAAAGACCTTACTTGGCCTTTCCTTGGTGTATGCTCATGGAAAGATTCTCTCTCTCTCTCTCTCTCTCTCTCTCTCTCTCTCTCTCTCTCTCTCTCTCCCTTTCTCCCTTTACTTCTTCCTCTCCCTCTCGCTCTTCCCCTTCTTATATGGCCACTAATGCTATTATAAAGCCCACCTTCATGAGGCATAGGCGTTTGGTAAGAGTGAGGGGCGAAAATTGGAAGTAGCATGCCATTTAAATAGAGTAATAGTTTCATTATGAACCTCAATTATTATAATGTATCAAGGCCCACTAGCTCAGAATGGCAGTGTGCCTAAATCTTTATATTTTAGCATCACACAGAATTCTCTAGACTATTTTCATAGTTGGGTCATTCCATCCCAATTTTCAGTGGGGAACTGAAAGTGCATACTCTATCTAGCCATATACAGCGGGTAACATTGGTGGCCACCTTACACTTGGCAGGGCATGGCTTTATATTTCTGAAGGTCTGAATTATAAGCAAAGGGAGGGGTACAACCTCTGCCAACTTCTCTGTCCTCTATGACTTTATTAAAGCAAATAATGGCTTCCTGGATAAGGACAGGGATCCCCAAGTATCTACTAAAACAATCAGACACATGAGTAATTGAGTAGGACTTTCAGTTATCTTAGTGCTAGTAGGGTATATTGGGTTCTACTAAAACAGCAAATTTTCCTTGGTTGTAGCAGAATCATCTTTCATGGAAAGAAGCTATTAGACTGTTAAGCTGTGCAGAGTGGCAATTGATTGTATTTGTTTGTTTGTTTGTTTGTTTGTTTAATTCTCACCCAAGGATATTTTTATTGACTTTTAGAGAGAGAGGAAGAGAGAGAGAGGAAGAGAGAAATATTGATGTGTAAGAGAAGCACCAATTGGTTGCCTCCACTACGCACCTCCTACAGAATAATGCTCAACTAACTGAGCCACCCAGCCATGTGCAATTGATCATGAGTTAAGAACATCTTTTTGATCACATCAGTAGGAGTCCTTGAGTATTGCAAGTCTCAGGTTCTCTCTTTATCTGGTCCATAGTTTGAAGCTCAGAGGTAGAATTAGATGCCAGGCACAGGTTGCGGGTTTTCAGGATGAATGGAAACTCTTGAAAACCCGTCTGAAAGAAAGTAATTATTTAAGTACTAGAGGCCCAATACACAAAATTCATGGAAGAGTAAGGCCTTCACAGCTGCAGAAGCTGCCTCAACCACCCCCAGCTGCAGCCTCGGCTTTCACAGCTGCAGAAGCTGCCTCAACCCCCCCACCAGCTGCAGCCTCGGCTTTGTCCAAAAGGTCATCTGGAAGGATGCCTGGTCTAATTAGCATATTATGCTTCTATTATTATAGATTGCTTGCACATATGGGGCACTTTAGTAGCCCTGGGCCAGGTGAGGTCTTTAGAGCTGGACTCCTGAGATGGGAATGGATGAGGGGGTTTGTAGTTCTTTGTATGTAAGGATAAACTGCCAACTCTAAGACTTGAACAAAGCTACCTTTGTAAAGCAAACACAATTACAAAACGTCTATCTATAAGTATGAGGGGAAAAGGTAAGATATATAATCCAAACCCAAAGGCTATATGGTGGATGTCTATTTTGTTTTCTCAGGGCCACATCTCTTTTGGAGGAGAAGTAGGTCCCAGGTGGAGACAGCTCCATCCAAGTTGAACCAGTCATATGCTTTTCCACCACCAGTTATTGACCAAAGCAGAGTCGTTACTAATTTATATGATGTCTTTCTTAATGTGAATTTTAAAATGATTTTGTTTCCTGAAGATACTTTACTTCCATGTAGCAGAGATATTATAATATACAGAGATTTTGTTAGAATGACTCATTTTACTGCCACCTTCTGGAAAAGCATGGTGATTAAATATTGTTGACCCTTGAACAACTCTGGGGGTTCGGGGCACTGAGGCCCCTGGCAGTTGCAAACCCACTTAAAACTTTTTGACTTGACAGAATTCTTTGATTCATCCAACCATGAATTGAAAACAGTATTTTCCATCTATGGATGGGAATACTCAGTGGGAAATTCAAAAATACTGTTTTTGATCTGTGGTTGATTAAACTTGTAGGTATGAAATCTACAAATATGAAGGGCTTTGCATACAAACATAAGTGGACCTGCACAGTTCAAATCTTTGTTTTCTAATTGCAAGGTTTTGAAGATGTGAACTAGGGGCCAAGGTTAACCTTATGGAAAAACTGTCTAAGATAAAGAAGCCAGTTCACCAGATGGTGATGGTATATAGAGACAGAAGGAAATAGTCCTCAAAATTCTGACTGCAATACTATTTGAAGATATTGCAATCCTGGCCTTCTATTGTTCAGCTATGAGACAATTTCCTTTGTTAATATAGGCAGTTTAGTTTCTGTCATATGGATAAAGGTTAAAAAAAAATAACACCTCAAGTGTATATTGACTTTGAAGGTCAGGTAAAATAAATTGACTACATTTGGAAAAGAGGGCAAGAAAGATACTGTGCAGTAATCTCACTTTATATTAGAGTCATGTGAAAAATTATCTAATTGTTCCTGCTGAGAGTATTGCTAAAACTCGTTGCATATCTATCTATTCCATAGCTTAGATTCTTGCCTAGAGTAGTCATTTAAAAAGTAATTTTGATGGGTCCCATATTCTTATGGAGCACCCACATAAAATTCATAATACAGTTGGTTAATTTCTACTGTTAAAAATTTATTTGTTGAATTGAGTTAGTCTTAAAATACACAGAAATGGTAACACTTTATTGATTCATTCATTTCTTTCCAAGTATTTAATGAGCAGCTACCTTGCCATAAGCACAGTTCTAATTACTCAGGACACTATAATGAGTATTTGTATTTAAACTTTTAGACCACTTTTTTGTTTTGTTTTTACCAATATGCATCTATCATAGGTAGCCATCTACCAAAAGCAGTTGCTACATAAAAAGGAGACATTCTCCAGATGAAATATGCGAGTTAACATGGGATTCCAGCTCCCAATTGTATTCCCTAGTTGTGAAACATAATATAAAGTGATACAACTAGATGATCTTTAAGGCTTATTCTAGCTAAAAAGAAATCTGAAGTTTTCTTTTAAGTTACAGAATGTGGTCCCTTCCCAGGAGTCTAGAAACTGCTTAAATTGTAAATTGCAAACTCTATCCCAGACAAGCTGGATTACATACCCTGAGGGGTGGGGTCCAGCGATTTGTTTTAATAAGCTCTAATGTATGCCAAAGTTTGAGAACCACTGCCAGACCTAAACAATATGTAAATAATCAATGTAGATAAGGATACATTTTCTAATTTCCTTTGTTGCATTTCAACAACAACATTTACTCTTTTTGGCTTTCATGTTCTTCTCTGCCACTCTCCACCCCCATCCTTCAGTTAAAGCTATTTTGATCAGATAATGCTGTCATCCCCTCCCCTTCAAGTTTTCAAACAGATCTAATAACATCACTAACTTTTACGAACACAAAGTTCACACAAAAGAAAAATAAAGAAAACCAAGTCTCTATTGAGAGTGATATTGTGCATGTCTACTTTTCTTGGGAACTGATGAGTGTTATCAGGGTGGTATATCAATAAGAGCCACTGTGAACAAAAATGGGACAAATATTTTGGGAATATTGCTGAGCTCTTTGTGAGTTAAAAATCATTTCAGGCCGAAACCGGTTTGGCTCAGTGGTGGAGCATCAGTCTCCATCGGTCTGCGTACTGAAAGGTCCCAGGTTTGATTCGGTCAAGGGTCAAGGGCATGTACATTGGTTGTGGGCACATCCCTGGTAGAAGGTGTGCAGGAGGCAGCTGGTCGATGTTTCTCTCTCATCGACGTTTCTGGCTCTCTATCTCTCTCCCTTCCTCTCTGTAAAATATCAATAAAATATATTTTTTAAAAATCATGTCAGTGTCATAGCATTTCCTTGTGCAGGTTATTAGAGGTCAATTGCAATATATATTACTTACACACACACACACACACACACACACACGAATACTTTTAAATGCTTGTAACTAAAAAAAAAAAAAGATATCAGATGATCTATAATTATCCAAACTTTCCTACTGCAAAACTCAGAAAATGATGACTAAAGAAAGAAGAAAATGCTAGGTACACAATCACTTCTGTAAGTAAGACCTTCCTTTTCTACTTAGAAATATTTGTTCTATGTTAAGTGATATGGTTTGAATATGCATTCATTTGCAGATAGCATTAGTACATATGTTTATGGACAGATTCATCAGACATTTTATTAGGTATCACTTTTATTGTTCGGTCTCCATAATTTGGCTTTAAGACAAACATATATACTAATCTCTGAGAAAGTACAAAATGAGCCAAAAGAATAAATGATTTTTCCATAAAATTAATAAAAATAGGGAATAAATAGATTTTATTTGTCCATGTGCCCCTTTCATCCTGCCTCCTTCCCCTCAATATTTTTAACTCTCTCTATAAAATTTCCTCTTTTCTGAATATTTTACTCATGCTGACAGTGATAGGACCACTGCTGGGGTCCTACAAGCTTTCCAGTTTGGGTTTGGAAGTCAAATTTAACTTTTTCCTTTTCAGTTAATTTCATACTGTATTTAGATATGGATAGAGATAGATGATAGCCATTATTTAGGAGTAAATGGTGATGTGGGTGTGGTTATTATGTTTTAGAGAAATAATTATGATTGGATTTTAAGCCAGAATAGTTTGGTTCATTAATAATAAATATTGTAGGACAATACATTTTTTTCAGTCTTTAGAAGGTAATTCATAGTATCATGGAAATATTCTTTTACTGTAAGATGATTATTTTATCAGTGGGAAGGAAAACACCAATTTCCTCTTCGTCCATATTCTTCCCTGAAGTCATTCTATTTTGAGGTCTTGGAGTTTTCCTATTCACTTGCCTATTATTGAAAGTCAAATATTCAAATCTGGAGGAGCAGCACCTTCTCATCTCTCTCATATGATCTCCTATTATTTCTGACCATTCATCTTTATTCGGATGCGAACAATAAGAATATCATTAAAGATCAGGAATTTTCCGTGTGGGAGTTTGTAACCATGGTACAATTATTTCTACTGTTACATCTTTATCAAATGAAGAAGGACCTGCAGAGATAAAATAACTTAAAACTATTTTATCCCAACCTCAAAGAACTGAAGCATATTATTCATTTAACACTTGTAATTACTTCTTCTTTCTCCTCTCCCATTTGCTTACTGCACACTGGCTCTTTTATTCTTTCTTTATTTTAATTCCCTCCCAGCAGCCTCTGTTTTCCACCTTCTATTCCCACTGATTTTTTTCAATGCTGCTATTCATTCAACACCACTTCTAAGGTTCTATTTTCTAATTTTGTTGTCTCCTTTTTTATTTCATATTTCAAATATGACTCCCAAAGATTGTGTCAAGCAGAAGAGTTCAGAATGAAGACAGTGATTGATCATGAGGGGCTTAAGGAACTGGGAAGAGGAGAGCAGTCAGGATTTTCTTCATGCAATAGAAGTGTGTTGGGTAGACCTGAGAAGCAAGAAGCAGAAAGTCCTACTAAGACATGACCAGAATTCAAAACCTATTAAAATAACCATTTGGAGTAGTGTTCCCAGCAGAAAATAAAAGGAACCAGTCTGCCAGGTCAGTAGCTAATAACCCGTGGGTTTGCTACTAAGGAAATTAAAACTTAGGTAATGAAAATGGTAGCTACCTACTGAGAGTGGAACTGAAGGCTTTCCATTAATTCCTCTCCCTGGGTCCCTTTGACAGAACCATCAGGAAGTTATTTCCTATTTATTTAATAGCAAGAGGTTTGAAATGGAGGGAGGGAGGGAGGGAGAGAAAAAGGGAAGAAAAGTCCCAGGCAAGCTCTTATTCAGCTCCTTCGAGAGGAGATCCAAGCAGGGTACTTCTCTCCTCTGGCCAAAACATACATCTGGCCAAAGCATAGGTCACGAAAAGAGGAAGGACAGTTTAAAACAAAAAATAGAAAGAAAAAATAAATAAATAAAAAAGGATCGCTGTCCCAGATAACTACAGCCAAGATGACTCAGACTCAAAATCCAGGGGATTTTTTGGTGTGGGGACTTGAAATTAATAAACCCGCTGTTCCGTGTTGCGGAATGCACAGGGTTGGGCAACCTCTTTCAAGAACACTGCTGGATCTCAGGATTCCCAGGGGCTGAGCGGTCGCTCCTTACTTCTGCAGAAGCCAGAACACCTCTGCGGGACTCTCAGTCCCTCTGAGGAGGACTGGGGGGGCCTTGGGGACCCTGGGCAAACACGTGGGGTCGCTTTGCTGACCCTAAATCCAACTCCTGACCCGATCCCTGCGACTTTCTGAATTGATCTGCAAGCAGCGTGGTGGTGGGTCCCTGCGAGGGGGGAAGCAGAGGGAGTGAGCCCTAGTCTAGAGGTGAGCAGACAGGCAGCAAGCAGGCTGCGGGGTGAGGGCTTTCCAGGATCGAGACTCGGGGGCGGGCAAGGCAGGGGAACTTGTCTTCCCTCTCGCTGAGGCCCAGGGGCTCTGGGGAGGGGGATCCCGGAGGGGAGCGCCGCGCCGCGGGGCTGCAGCGGACACAGCCGGGGGCGCCGCGGCGGCCGGCATCCCCGCGCGGGGCGGGGAGCGGGTGTGCGCGGGCGGCGGGCGGCGGCGGCGGCGGCGGGCGGAGGCGCAGGCGCGCTGCTCGCCCGTCCGCAGCCCCGCGCCGAGCGCCGCGCCTCGGGGAGTGGATGGCAGCACCGCGGCGCGGCCGCCGGGCTGAGCGCCGAGCGCAGCCGCCCGCCGCCGCCGCCGCCGCTCCGAGTGCGTCCGCGATGCCGGGGGCCCGGGGCGGCCGCGGGCGCAGCAGCGCCAGGGACGGGGGCGCGCCGCAGCCTCCGCTCGCCCGCCGCCGCCGCTGACCTGCCCCCGCGCGGCCCCGGAGGATGTCCTCCGCGTCCAGGGGGACCCCCTCCTCGTCCGCGCTCGCCGAGGGGCCGCCGCCGGCCGGCTCCAAGACCAAGGTGAAGGAGCAGATCAAGATCATCGTGGAGGACCTGGAACTGGTCCTGGGCGACCTGAAGGACGTGGCCAAGGAACTCAAGGAGGTGAGCGGCGCCCCGGGGTGGGTGGGGAAGTGGGGAGTTCGCCCCCTCGGGTCCCCCTTGGGGGGGGGGCCGTCGGTCGGAAGGTCCGGGGTTTTCACCAGGGGCCGCCCGGGTTTCTTAATTCCTAAGGAAACTAGGAGTGGGGAGCCCGCGGACAGACTTTGTGGGCTCCGGCGACTTCTGGGAAGAGTTGCTGTACTTGGAAAAAAAAATCAGGAGGAAATCAACTAGTGTGTTTTAATCGATGGGCCTGGGACAGCGGGAGGGGTGAGCGCGCGCCCGTCTGGGGATCCCGGTGTGAGTGTGATGTCGGGGAGGGGGACGGGGGTGTGTCTGCGGAGGGAGAAACGAGCAGCCCGGCCCGGGGCGCCAGCGGCGAGGCGCTCCTCTCCTGCCCTCTTGCTCGCTTGGGGTCCTCTGGCGAGCTGTCCCGGCCTGGCAGCCTCCCCAAACCGGAGCCGAGGGGGGGCCGGGTTCCGGGCCCTGGGCCAGGCCGGGGAGGGCAGGGAATGGGGGGTGGGGGAGGGCGGGGAGCTGGGTTCCAGCTCTCCTCCCCGCCTTCGGAGCTCCGCTGGAGAGAAGGGAGCACGGTGGCCGCCGGCGGGAGAGCCGGGACTTGGGGATGTGGAGGGGGGTCTGGGACTTTCTCACTTTCGCAGTTTCGGAGGCATCTCTTGCCCTCCTCCGAATGCCTCTCCTCGTAACTCTGGGCCCCTCCTCCACCCCCTTCCTTCCTTCTTTTCTCCCCCACTTGGCACGGAACCCGGGGAGCTTGGCGCATTGGTGGATGGAGTGTGCGTGTGTGTGTGTGTGTGTGTGTGTGTGTGTGTGTGTCTGTGTGTGTGTGTCAGGGTCTTGCCACTTGCTCTTGGGGACCGGGACTGTTTTGGTTCTTGCCGGCTCCCCATCGATTGCACTCCTGCCCTCCCGCCTCCGGAGAGAAAGGAGCGGAGGCAGTATCCGGGCTGAGCTGCGCCGCTGAGGCTGCCGCTCCAGCCTGGGGCGAGGACTAAGAGGGGTGGGTCTCCCCGGAGCCGGCTGGCAGCTGGCGGAGTGGCAGAGCGGGTGGCAGAGTCCAAGCCCGCTGTCCTCACTGTTCTGCTACCGAAGGAACGGGCGCCCGGTGTGCAGCTCCTCCGCCTGGGCATAGGCGCCCCGCAGTTGCTCCAGAGCTAAGGCTGTAACTTCTGAGGTGGAGGTGCAGAGGCGGGAAGGGAAGGGGTGGGGATGTAGTCTAGGTCCAAAACTGTAATCTTGCTTCTGCGACCAAGTGGGAGGAAATTGAAGGTTGTTTGGATGTCTGGCCTCGAGAGATTAACCTCCCCTGCCCAGCTTCCAATCCAAATGTGAGGAAAGAGCGCTCCCCACCTACCACCCCCCCACCCACCCTTCCCTTCCTCTCCTGGAACCCCGTTACCTCTATGGTAAGGTGACCAGGCATCCAATGCAAGTCTGTTAAAATGGCCCATTCACGGGCAGAGTTCTGTTTGTGGTGGCACATGCCAGTCCTGTAGGTGTTCCACAGACAGGACATAAAAACCACTGCGGTCCGGATACCGCTGATAGATGTGAGGATAGAACTTGTTCACGTTTGCGGGGCTTCTCTGTGATCATTACTTCACAACTGGTTGACAGATGGCGAGTTGACGCATTGAAATTCGAGTCTGAAGATGCTGTTCATTTCTTTGTTATCCTTTCATTTGACATTTTTGGCAGGCTGTGTTTTCATCTGAAACATTATGGCGTTGTAAAAATGAACAAATTTGGGCACGTTCCTTTTGGCAGAATTGTGCTTTATAGTTAGTTGTTGAGGTTTCTAAGAGGGGTGGGGGAGGGTGGCATGTGGGAAACCTACATCAGCATGTAACATATTTACTGCCTTATCGAGGAGGTTGAGCTTAAGAGAAAGGTAGTCAATCAAATGCTGCATCGCCGGGCACATCCTTTCTTATGATGTGTCACTTGGTTCCCTATGTGAGACAGAATAAATGACAAGAAACTGCACATGGTCTCGGCGCTGTCTTGCCTCGTTAGTCTGTAAATATTGGGAGATCATGTAGAGCTACAGTGAAACTTTTAACCTCCCTAAGGCTCTTGGTTAGAATCACAAAGAAATAAATCAAGGAGTCTGTGACTATCTCTTCCTTTTACTCTTTCTGTGTTTTCATTTACTGGACAATATTTAAGGGGAGAAACAAGTAATTTATAAGAGGAATGAAAAAGCATAGATATTATGCAACCAAGTAAAGGAAAGGATCTGTCTTCTAAACAGATCTAGAGACAAGTTTTGCTTGATGCTTTGGTAGTTTGATTGACTGCCAGGGCCTGTTGGGGTAAAAAAATCTCACCCCTGAGAGTGAAATGTATGAGTGATAAATGATGTGCTGTGATTGTTAATTATTTTTGCGAGGATGTCATCAGCCTAGGTCTGCAGACTGAATTGTATTATACTATGGCTGAATCTGGAAACATTGGCTATTTATATAATATAATGATAGGTATTTCGAGAACAAAATATTTATAGGGCATATTTAACCTGTAACCTTTTGCAGTTGTCCAGCATTTATCTTTTAAAGATAATACTGCACATGTGACTGAAAATGTCTTTGATGTAGTTTTTAACAGAGGAATAACTGAAAACTTTGTAAGTTATAAAGTTTATGGGTCTCTATAGTTATGACTTATAAATATAAGTGTCACTATAAATTCATCAGTTGTTTATTCTCAACATTCTGACAGTTTATCATTGGCATTTATTAAATATAAACTTTCATATTTAGAATTCTAATTCCTTTATTGGAAATGCTATGTTTTTAGGCCTTAATATATTTTTATATAAGTGAGCAAGAACTCTTATTAAATTAAAACAGAAATTAGAAATTAAAAAGTTATTATGACTAGATCATTGTATCAGTGAACATATGATGCTTGTTTTACTTTTCTGCTTTTTTTATTCTATCTAAAATGCAACATATTTAAAAAATATTCTGCTTTTTATTTTTGCATAAACTCTTCACCAACAGTATTGGACTTTTGTTTCAGGTTATTTTGAAATTAGTTTTCTTTTTAGAAATTTTTGGGACCTTATTTAACCTGAAAATTCAGCTAGTATGGTTGATTTGAACATAATAGTAGCTTATTGCAATGCCAATAATTAGTAACAAAATTCCATTATTACTTTGGGTGTTTTTTATGACTGGTTATTTCAGAATTACTTAATCATTTATAATTAGATTATATATTGAAAGAAGAAGAACAGGATTTCTACGAAGTTTAAGAGCAGGTTTATTCTGCCCTCAGAATTTAATGAGACCTCAAATAACTTGATTTTTCAGAAATAATAGGGGTCTATTGGTCTTCTGTACTATAATGGTAAACCTTAGTATAATTCAACCTATTTATTCAGCACCTGCTATATGCTATATTATCTTTTAGTGTTACCAAGATGAATAAATTATAATTTCTAGTCCCAGTGTGCGCAAAAGATTAGTTTGCCATGCATTTATTAGGTCTTTGAACATTAATAGCGTAAAAAGGCATTACTGCTTTTAGTGGCCACTCTCACTTTGATCTAATAGGGGGAAGAAAAGAAGAATTGAGAATAAGAGTGAGTACATGTAGATTAATAAACCAAAACTTGCTATGTACTTAGTAGTATGATAAGCCTTTGAGGAAAAGAAGCTTTAAAAGATGATGAGATATAAATTTTAAGAAACAATTTATTCAGATTTCCATGATTAACACAAAAAGATCAATGCCATATACAAAAGATCCCAAATGTTATAGCTAAATACTGGATGTTTTTATGAAGGATAAGTTCTTTGGGGAAATGGAACGTCAAAAGGAAAATTTTGGATCTTCCTTTGAGATGTGGATAAGATTTGAAAAGATAGAGGGTGAAGGAATTAACAGGAAATAGAAATAGGAATGAATAGGGACTTAATACAAGATTAACCCATGTTGCTTTTTTCTACACTGAAAAAAAAAATAGTGGCGGAACTCTAGAGTTTTAGGAATAAAATTAACCATTGATGGTTTTTTAGATGTGGGATCATCCATTTTTAGAAATGTAGAAAACAGACCCATTGCTTTTTAAAAATAGTTCTCAAATAACCTGACATCTCTAGAAACCAACTTGCCTGTTCTTTTATGAAGAACTCACTGGTGAACTGTTTTGCATCAAATGTTGGTGTTAATGTGGGATCACAGAGCTCATTGGTTAGAGAGAAATTGAAATATGTAATAAACAGCCTTTTATTTGGAATCAAAATTCATTGCTACTTTAGGTGAATTCTATTTTAGTTTAAACTGATTATAACCTGGAAAATTTTCAGTGTTTCAATTTATAATTTTAAGTGACAAGATTGCTCTGTGGGTTGAAGATATCTATAATAATAAAAGTGTAATATGCTAATTAGACCAGAGGTCCTTCTGGATGACCTTCCAGACAAAGCCAAGATTGCGAGGGCGAAGGCAATCTGCCCTGGCTGTGAGGGAAGCCGGGTCCCGAGTGCCAAAGGGAAGCTGGTGTTAGCAGCCAGGGGAAGGAAGGCCTACTCTTGCAGGAATTTCATGCATCGGGCCTCTAGTATATGTAAAAATGGCTAAGCCTTGTGAATAGACAAAACTATCATGTAGGAACCGGGTAACCAATTAAGATCAGTGCCCTGGGATCATTCATGGACTTGATGGGTGTGTCAGCATTGTGGGTATAAATTGGAGAGCATGCATGATTTTTCATAAACAGAAACAAGTTAAACTTAAGTTTAATATTGAAAAGTTTGAAACCCCATAGGAAACAATCCATTTTTAATTAATAATCCAATTCTGAAAACAGAATTAACAATTATCTTCAATGTATTTTTGTTTTTAAGTGTGTGTGTGTGTGTGTGTTTATGGTTTAGCGATTTGAAAAGTCGTTTAGTTTATCACTGTAGGAAATCCTACCATTTTTTGGTTCATGAGTCTGTTCATGTGAAATTCATTATAAAAACAAATTAAAAAGAATAATCTCTATTGTTTTCCAAGTTCTAAAGTTATGAATGAGTGAAATTGCTCAGTTCATTCATTTGTAGCAATAGCCATTTTTTACTACTCAATTCAACAGTCTACATCCCAAACCGGGATATGTTTACCAAATGCTAAAATGCTTTCTAATTTTTCTTCTCTTAAGCATGATGGCTTAGCAGGTTACTGAAAATGCAGGACAGTAGTGAGAGAATAAAGATAACCAATAACCATCTTTTACTGTCTTTATTGCCAATGCACAGAACCATCCAAGACTCAGAGAATTAATTGATAAGAAATTCAAGCAGCTTAATGTAAGAAATAAATGTTTGCTTCAGGTAATAGATAATAAAACCAATCTAACAGGTTTTATTGTTACCCAGATTATGGTTTTTGTTTTTTCCCCCCCTACCATAACTACTCTGAGGATCTTAGGTATTTAAATCAAACCGTAGGAGGAAATATAGAATGAAAGTTTGAGTAAAATATATTTTCCGCCAATAAATTTAACTACAGAAACTTCTATAGAAGTAATCATGAAAAATTCCATATTTTTTGAGAATTAGAGGGGCAAAATTCCAATAGACTGCTGATTCAGTTTGATTGGAATGCGTAAAACTGACATCAAGCTGAAAAATAACATACTAGGAAACAAAAAAAACAAAAAACAACAACAACAACAAAAAAGGAAACTTCTGTCTTTAAAAAAGAAATTCAATTATTTATTTCACTAAGACTTTATTTATTTATTTAATTTTTTAGAGCAGTTTTAGGTTTGGAGCAAGATTGACATTCCACATATATCCTCTATCCCCATGCATGTATAGCCTCTTTCATTATCAGCATCTCCCACCAGAGGGGTACCTTTGTTTATAGTTGATGAGCCTATGTTGACTGACATATTATTATCACCCAAAGGCTGCAATTTACATTATGGTTCACCCTAGCTAGTCAGCATTCTATGGGTGTGGACAAATGTATAATGACACATTCCATCATCACTGTGCTCCACCTATTCATCCCTCTCCCAACCTAACCCCCAAAGTGGTTATTTTTGTAAAGAACTTTTTTTTCTAATTTCAGAAGCATTACAGTATATTATAGAATTTTTGTATATAGGGGAGAATCTCAAAATGTTAAAGGTGAAATAAAAATTATCCTTAGTGTCACACAGAAATAGATATGTTGAACACTTGACTATATTTTATTTGTGTTTTTATATGAATATTTTAACATAAATGAAATCATACAAAATTATGAAACCATACACAAGATTTCTCCTTTCTTGAATAGTATTATATCATAACCATTATGATCTGCTATGTTACTTTATAGTCCCCATAATATTGGACATTCTATTTATTTCCAAAATTTTTTATGGTCCTTAAATATCACACACAAAAAAACCACTTTGGGCAATAAAAATGGCTAAGACAGATTTTACTTAATGTCTGATATTCTTCTAAATGCAATTTATTTATATTTAAATCTTGTAATCCTCAAAATAGACATATGAAAAGGTACTATTGGTATTTTGTTTTAGGAATCTATGAGGGAAGGTGAGTGTGGGTGGGTGGGTGGGTGGGAAGAGATCAACTTTGTATGCATATATTCAGAACCCCTGGACACAATCAGTAGTGGTGAAGGCCTGGGGCAGGGTGCCGGTGAGTTAGAGGGGTTTAATTGAGAAAAATAGGGGACATATGTAATACTTCCAACAATAGATTAAAAAAAAAAAGAAAAAAGAAAAAAGTAAACAGGCCAGGGATGTTAAGTCACGTGCCCAAGATAACTTCATTTTAAGTAGAGAAGTGAGGTTTCAATGCCAGGTAATTTATTACGAGAATCCAGGCATTTAAGCACTACATTATGTATTATTAAGCTCTTTATGTTTTTGTTTTTTACATTTTATTAGAAGACAAAGGCGTGAAAGTTTTAATTTTCCATCCTTATTGCCAGTGTCTTCCAGGGAGTTTCACAAATATTTACTCCCAGTGAGAGTATATACAGTATGTGGACATTGTTTCTTAAATTTCAAGAGAAGCTAATAAACTTTTTAATTTAAAAGTTGTATAGTTTATTATTGTTGTATAGTTTATTATTTCTTAGTGGTAACGGTTATTGTTTTTGTGGATTTCAGTCAATTTTAGGCACCAGTATTGAGGCAAAATTATTAGTGAGTTAATTAGACCTTGCAGTTTGCATCTTCCAAATAAATAGGGGATAACTTTTGACCTACTTAGTCTTAAACAAAAATACTACTGAAACAACTAGTTTTTTTTTCATATTATGACTGAGAAAATAAAGGCACAACTAATGGGTATCTAGCATTGTATACAGCTTTTCAAGAGATTAAAGGAATTTGGGGAACTTTTATTCTCTTTTGTTATTATCAAATTGCCTTAGAGGGGGATGTGTTCTCTTTACGTTTTCTGAGATGTTTAGAGTTCAACAGTTGTTTCACTTTCTCGTATGACTGACAACTATAGAAGCTGTTAAAGTCTTTACCAGGTACAAAGTTACTGACCTGGCTAATAGTGTTGTAGGTATATTTATAATTAGATTTCTTATGTGAATTTGCTGATTGTAAGCCACCCTCCCCTCACGTATTCTAAAATCCTGTTCTCCCCACCCCCCACTCCCAGTGTAATATGGACAGATTTTTTGTTTGTTTGTTTGTTTGTTTTTTATATTTAAAGTTAGTTCATTAGGAAGAAATATTCTAAATTAAGGTTTCCCATAGGACCTATGAAACCAAGTCACCACTACTTCAGCTACAAACAAGAACCAGAAAGTAGCATTAACAAAAAATGAGAAAATAGGCATATCTAAGTAATGTCCAAGTCAAAGTGGCCTGGTAAATTAGGAAAGATGTTGCCTTATATGGTATCAATAAAAGATTGTTGCCACCAATCTGAAGCCAACAAGAAAACTCAACCCAGGGCATGGTAGAAGGAGAACCTTCTTTCAGGTAAGCAGTTTGCAAACCTGTGAATTGCAGCACGGGTCCAGAGGAAGCCTAAGGTGTACTCCACCAGACAAAGAGGTGTTCACCTTTTATAGAGAAAATCCTTAGTCCCTCATTGGTCCCGGGTTTTATTTTTATTGTGTTTTGCAAATAAGGAATTAAAATTTGCACTGTCTGATTGGTCTAACTATCACTGTCCTGATTCATTGGAATGGCTAGTTCTGATTGCTCATTATGGAGCGGCTCTGTTAATCAGTAAAGATGCAAATGAAGATGTAGTTACACAGTTCCTATTGGACAGGGAAAGTCTCCACTTATTGATCAGAAGACAATACCAGGAACTCCTCGTTAAGGGTTGATGTAGATGCAGGAACACTGTACAGTTTGTAGCTTTTCCCTGAAATTCACACATGAGAGGCCTCTGTCAGCAGTGGCTACTAGACTGGTTATGAATTTGGACCCCATTAACCTCAAGGTGTCCTTTGCAGTTATATTCCTTCTTGGGGTTCACAATGGCATACACTATTTTTATTTTTGAAAATTAAAGGACATGAGGATACCAAGGGATTAAGATTCCAGACTCTACTTTAGATAAGAAATATGAACATTGTTAAGACAGAATTTATATTTATGATCATTGTTTCCCCTCCTTCTGCTCTGCAAATACTACTGCAGTTTGATGTTTGAGATAAGTTTACTTTTAGAATAATTAAAGTGAGTCAAATTATATAGCTATGCCCATTGTGCTATAATTACTATGGTGCTTGGCTCACTATAAAAAGCTTTCTAACTACAGATAAAATATGACACACTAGTGTAGAGAATTCAAATTTGATGATTTTTAACAAGTCCTCTTCTCTGGTACTATAAGAAAGCTAACAGACTTGTATTTACCTCTTTCATAATATCAAATTTTATTTCTAAGATTTCAAGCTGTATGCATGTGACAGAAAAACACCAGGTTAAATATATATGAAATTAATTGTCTTCTAGTTACAATGGTTCTTAATCTCTTCCCCTCCCAACTCCTTACCTCCCTCCACCTCCCTTAACAGAGCGCTTTAACAGTTTATAAAATTGTAGATATTTCTTCTGGAGCAAAAGCTCACACAAAAGTAAGTCTTTGCAGATATTCAGGGCATCCAAGTGGGATGGGTGAGAAAGACTTCCAGCAGCCTGTGTAAAATCTGAATACCATGTTTCCCCCAGTAAATCCTAAAGAGAGAGAGAAAGAAGTTTATGCCTGTGGAGTCTGGACTGAGGAGTCGCTGCCATGTGGAAAAGCCATGCACTCACACTCAATTGGGCTCCTGCATGAAGTCATCAGGTCAACCTACTGAAGTCAGGACTCCAGGGATCCCAGTTTCCACTTTCCAACAAATTTTGGGCAGAACAGCAAAAGGAGAAATAAAAAGAGGGAAACCAGCTGAAACCGGTTTGGCTCAGTAGATAGAGCATTGGCCTTTGGACTGAAAGGTCCCAGGTTTGATTCAAGTCAAGGGCATGTACATTGGTTGTAGGCACATCTCCAACAGGGGGTGTACAAGAGGCAACTGATCAGTGATTCTCTCTCATTGATATTTCTATCTCTATATCCCTCTCTCTTCCTCTCTGTAAAAAAATCAATAAAATATATTTTTTTTAAAAAGAGGGAAACCAGGTTCAGAGTCATTCCAACAGTCTCCCGGGATTGGAGGGATTAGAATGACTATCCCCCAAGAGCCTATCTCCTGAGTCTTAAGACAGGCAGCCTCACTAATCACCTTTAACTGGCCAACAGGAGCCTGGTGGTTTTTGCCTCCAGATGCAAGAGAGAGAGCTGGAAAGAGAGAGAGAGAGAGAGAGAGAGAGAGAGAGAGAGAGAGAGAGAGAGAGAAAGAGAGAGAGAGAGAGTCTGTTTTAGTCAATTTCACTTACAGTCCAGTCTCCTACTGTTCCCTAGATCTAGATGAATTTCTGTGGGACCTCCAAAGAAGAAACGGAAATGTGGTAGCTGGGTCTGAGTTTGTAGTCTGGAAAAATCAAGGAATGAATCAGTTCACTGAAAAAAATACGGTTGTCACAAGCAAAGTTTATTGAGGTTTAAAGGACTAGACTACTCCCTGCCACAGGGGGGCATTGGGAAGCGGGCTCAAAGCAGGTACCACTGAATCTTCCTTGTCTAGAGCTAAGTATATGCTTTGCTGACTTTTGATTTGTTCTTTCAAAGAATTCTGTGCAACATCCATTCATTTCAAGGCTCAAGTTCCCACCAACTAGAGGACCCAATTGAAGACTGCCACTTTAGGTCCCAGGTGACATCACTGTTCTTCCCCTAGCCTGGTCTAGTGTTTCCCAGCCAGCCAGATTGCCTTGACAACTCCTTCCAAGCTGGGTCTAGTTCTAGGTACTTTAGTTTGTCTCTGTGGTGCAGTCAGTGGACTACACTCTGCACCTGTCTGCAGTGCTCCACTTCACCCTCTCTCATGGTCCTATCCCTGACTGCCTAGTCCTCTTCTATATCCTCATCTCTTTACCATGTCCAAATCTATCCCCTCCCTCAAAACCTAATCCTTTTTAGTCTTTCCCAGGTCAGCTGATGGTGTTCTCATCCTTCTCGACCTTGGAGTCATTATCAACTCCTCTTTCATGCATTATGTACAGTTTTCCTCAGAAAGTCTGGTTGGCTATACTGTAATGTAAAAAATGTTTACCATAATGATCATTTCTTATCTCCTCCATTGCTACCATCAGTAGCCAACATCCTCCTATTTGGATTCCTACAATAACCTCCTGTTATCCTTCTTTCTTGTTTCCTTAAACTTTATTTTTCAGCTCAGGAGTCAAGATAAAGCTATATCGCATAAGTCTGCTCACATCCTTGTAGCAGCTTCCCATTTCATTCAAAGTCAAAGTGCTAACAATGGCTATGAGGCCTCAAAACATTTCCCTTCCTACCCTGTTAACGCTCTCCCCTTCTTTCTTGCTACTTTATCTCCAGCCTGCACTAGGTTTTTCTGTTTCTTGAATATTGTTCACCTTTCTTACATTCTAAAATTTAATGTACTGGAAAATAACATATAAAAAGGGATGCTGGCTACTGTTTAAATGAGTTTTAATCCTTCCACGATGTCTGTAAGAAATATGCAAGCAGTTTGTTGCAAAGGTCCAATATTATGTAAAATACTCAATAACTGGGTAATAACACTATTTGGCTGCTTTTTCTTCTTTTTCTCTTATGCACTCCCTCTAGTGTTCAAAAATATGAGTGCTTATAATTAGCTCATTCGGATGCTAAAGAATAGATGTTAATGTAGAAATAGAACACTCTTAACTTGATATTGTTTTGTTTTACTCAGGAGATTATATTGTCAAGTTGCTGAACCTTCAGTATATCATAAAAAAAAACATATTCTCTCTCTTCTTACCTGTGGGATATGATCTTGCCTTTTCATATGTATATTTTTAATCTGTTCACTTCAATCAGGAAGAATATTGGATATCTTGGACTTTTTTTAATAAAGACTAGTATATCATATTACATATTTTCCCTTAAATTTTATAACTGTAGTCTAGATTTTAGTTGGGCAATTTGGATATGAACAGAAAGCTTCCCACATACTAAACACAAAGTTAAAAATGAACCCGCAGCTATATTGACTAAAGGAATGACTTTGAAAATGGAAATTAAAATATTTAATTAATTTATATCACTTTGCTTTAACATATCAGAACATTATTTAATTACATTGGTTTCAAACTACCTTAAGAAATAACCCAGATATTTCTAGGAATAACAGATACTAGTATATAAGGGAAACCTTATGTGAGAGAGAAACATCGATCAGTTGACCCCCATATGAAACCCACAGCCTAGGTATATGTCTTGACCAGGAATCGAACCTACAGCTCCATGGTGCATGAGATAGCACTCCTACCAATTGAGCCACCTGGCCATGGCAATGCCATAAAAATTTTAAGCCACTTTAAAGCCTGATGTTTTAGTTGCTTATTATCAGATGAAGTAAAAAAAAAAAAAAAAAACACAAAATAAAAAAAGAAAGAAAGAATAAATTGCCTTCAATGACATTCAGAGGCATTGTTTTCTAAGCTCTATCTTCTTTCTGGAAGTACTTTGATATTATAATGATTAATGCATTTTAAAAATGGAACTCAGAATTCAGCATTCGCCCTGTGCATTTTTTAGGGAGATTTATATTCAATACTTAAACCTTATTTATAACAGGCTATATTGTATGTCCTTGGGGAAACTTACATTTTTAAAAAATACAGAATACTATGGCACAGCATGGCTGTTTGAGGTTGCTTCATTAATCACAGATAGTATGTACCAAAATGCTTGAGAGTTTAACATCTGCTTTCTGAAGTTCCTAATACTTGTACATAAAATTTTTAATGAATTCCATTACTCAACAACAGACTCTTAGGTTACCTTGGTACTGATGAAGAATGTCAAGTTGGATAATAATGCAAATAGGCTTTTTTTGTGCTAGAGAAATAGTTATCAAGAAACTACCCAGATTCCTACTTATAATGCTTTTCTTTTTGTCACTCCACTAAAAGTGGTTGTATCTTATATACTGATAATTTTGTATTACCTAAAATGGTTAATCCCTAGAGTGTAAAATAGCTCCTTTTTAGAATTGAAATGTTTCTAACCATATTATGTTTTTATTGGTTTCTATCCTTCATTCTTCAGGAAAATTGATGAAGAAAGGGGATTCCAAAAATTATTTGTAATTAGACAATGGGATTTCAAGAAAAAGGGATTTAATGAAACAATACTAACACCTTAACAATGTTTCAGAGAGAAGAGGGCTATCATTGAATGACAAATGTAGTAATAAGCTTCATCTTCTCACTATAATAAGAGAGGACACTATAGTTATAATATTTAGTAAATCTGAAGGTAGGCTGTTATTTACTAAGCTGATAGAAGATGATGACTGCCTTAAGTTGTGAGAAAAGTTAAACCAATTAAGAGTCTTTTAATCAGAGGCTTTAATTTATGCAATCATAGCATAAAATTATCTTATTTCACTCTTCACTATATTAACAGTAAATGTATGAGGACTGATTAAATTCATGTCTTCATAAGTCCTTCTCAAACACACATTCTGTTGTATTCCTCAAGTTGACATTGACTAAAGTACTATTTGGCCATAAAGTACATGACAGGTAATACTTTGGATTATTTAGTTCCCTTTGATATTTGTTAATTTTCAAGTACAACATAGATACATTGCCAGCATCTTACCATATATTCTTATAGAGTATAGGAGAAGTATTTAGGATACATGTATGTATTATAAAATTCTTCGTGACATGTTTGATGTGTATTTTTTAGGTAGAGAGCTAAAAAGAATGATGGATTATATTAATATCTTTCTTACAAGTCATAGAAAGCATACTAATATTATCAGTACAGGAGGATAGTTTTGCATTAGCATGGCTAACTAGAAGTAAAAAAATTAAAAGAAAATACTTTTGTAAATTTAAGAAAAAGTTCTTAAGAAAAATGTTTGCTTTAAGTTACAGTATTATTTTAAAAAATGCTTGGCCAGTGTAGCTCAGTGGTTGAGCATTGATTAATGACTTCCAGGCTTGATACCCATTTAAGGATGTGCAGAAGGCATCTGTTCAATTATTCTCTCTCATTCTTGATGTTTTTCTCTCTCTCCCTCTTTCCTTTCCTCTCTCTTAAATCAATAAAAATATAAAAAACATAATTTGATTAGTAATAAAGAAAAATTTAAATTGTATTATATTTATGGAATTAAGTGAAATTTGTTTCAATTTACCTAGTATTTTTTAAATAATATTATTATATTATTTACCTAGTATTATTTTTCCTAATACATTTTGAAATTATTATACTCAAAAAGATTTCCAAAGAACTGGTGTCCCAGAAAGAAGTTCACTACAGACTGATTCATATGCCTTTCAGCATAGTGATAATTGCTTGTCTCATTTTTGATTCTTATAAGTACATTTCCAGTAGGACATGATCTCACTCATCTAGGGGAAATGGTGAACAACATAGACTGATGAACAAGAACAGACCCAGAGATAAGGAGCCATGGGTCAGACTGTTGGACCTCAAAAGGAGGGTGTGGATAAAAGGGAGAGATAACCAAAGGACTTATGTGCACACATATGAGTCTAACCAGTGGTCAAGGACAATAGGGGTGTGGGGGCATGAGTGGGGTGGGGGTGGGGGATTGGAATGGGGGGTTTAGGACAAATATGTGATACCTTAATCAATAAAGATATTAATAAAAAATTTAAAAAATTGAATTAAAAAAAGAAAAAGGTTTCCAATGCTAAAGAGAACCAAGAAATACCCAAATTAGATTTAGTATCCAGTTTATCATTTTAACAGAAATAACTAATGGTTCTTTTTTGTTGCTATGACTACCATAATATTTTTCTCAGGAAACTTTTTTTTTTAATGGGCGTATTCCCCATGGGCATGTTCTTCCTTATAGTCAGGGTGTATGCTCTATGATATAAGGACCTTGCATGTTTTTTACATTACCAAGTTAGTTCAGACCTGTGCCTATCAGGTAGTAGCCAGCAAAGTATATTTAATGAAGACCTAGAAAAAAGAAATTTAACATTTGTTTCTTGACAAGTATATTTAGCTGATAAAGAATAAATAAGGACCTAATTGGCTTGGCTCAGCAAATAAAGCATCAGCCTGCAGACTAAAGGATCCCAGGTTCAATTCTGGTCAAGGGCATGTGCCATGGCCTTCATGGCTAGGGTTCAGGATCTGAAGGAGGGGCAAACACAGAAATGAAAATGCTACACAAGAAATATGTATTAAGAAGGGATTGAGGGCTAGGTGGAGGAACCTCTTTCTTGAAGAGACACACCATCTTCTGGCGGGGTCCCCTATTCATTTACTTGAATACACGTTTTCCCTTTAGTAAGGTTTGGTAAACAATAAAAAAAATTATCAGGTTAAGGAATTGACTTGAGCCATTGAGCCCAGAGCAGGGCAATATTATGCTGATTTTCAGACCTGTTGAATATCAAAGTTCATTGGCCTTTCAATGATTCTTTTTGCATTAATATGCTAACTGCTGTTGGCTTTTGCCACTGGCAGGCAGGCACATCCCCAGTAAGGGGTGTGCAGGAGGCAGCTGACCAATGTTTCTAGATGTTTCTCTCTCATCCATGTTTCTAACTCTCTATCCCTCTCCATTCCTCTTTGGCTAAGATGTGTTAGATTATACTGTAGTAATAAGTAGCCCTGACATCTCAGTTATTTAACCCAACAAAGGTTTGCCATTCAGCACATTGTACTCTACCATGCAAGTTGGAAGAAACTCTGCTCTGAAGAGTTAGTTGCTCAGGATCCCAGGCCCCTTTGATACTGCTTTCTGAACACCTGGTTTCTGGCAGGGGGTAGGGGGAGAGGGAGGGAAGAATGCAATAATTCACACCTATACTTCTGTCTTTTAAGAATGTGCAAGAGCCACAGATTCCTTGTGCATGCAGAACTGTCACCCTAACCATAATGCAAGTGAAACGAATCATTTTAGAAGCCTTTGTTGATGAGAATCAGTTGGGACTAGATAGCCCAGTATTGTCTTGACCACAACTTTACCCGTTCTAGATTCTTATTTTTTCTGAGTAAGCGGTATGTTATATTTGTTTAATTGAATAGGTCTCTCTCTCTCTCTCTCTCTCTCTCTCTCTCTCTCTCTCTCTCTCTCATAAACACAGAGGATTTGCCAAACTTAATAAATTTATTATTTCCCAAACTTACTGGAATAAATATTCTGATTTTTGAAGACCATCTGTCAGAATCAGTAATTTTAGAGAATATTCTTCTGGGTCAAATCACAATGTGTCTTATGAAGAAGAGACTCACAATAAGTAAAATCTTTAGCCAGTAATAAACTCATTTATTACATCATTTTTAATTGTGCTTGTCAATAAAAGTTAAGTAGAATAATAATATAATAGTATACCATTTAGTTTATCATGAAGACAAATTTCTGACCACCTCAGATATCAGACCCATAGCAAAGGACTTGAAATTAAGAGAGAAACAAAATGCCTATATCTGACAAATGATCCTTAACTAATTTGTGAAAAGATTATGCATTAAAGCAAAGTTGCTTATTTGATTCAATTCCAACTTGATCTTAGTTTGCACAAAATATTAACCATCTTAGCTTTCAGTCTATAGAGACCAAATTAGAACTGGAGGCAGATTTTCCCCCATTCCTAGTGAATTTCATTCTGGCAGTAGTGTGAAACAAAATCATATAGCCCAACAGTAAGGAAAAATCCAGAATGACTAGGAAATACTCTGATTTTTAAAAATGAGGCAAGTGCATAAAACTTTTTAAATTATTGTCAATTCAAGTATTGAAATTGAAAAAAAAATGTTTCATTTCTCACATCTATAAGCTGCAGAAACATGAGACTTTTACATATATTCTCTCTTCTCTCTACATAAATTAGAAGACAGTGTTATAATTCTGTATTGAATTTGTAGAATAAAATGTCATATAATTTTTATTCCTTTATTTTCTCTCATATGATGGTGAAATCATTATGAAGTATAAAGCCAAGTCTTTTAAGTAATTGTTTTAAATTGCATGTATACGTATATATTTTCTGTAACTATATAATTCTTTGATTTAAAATGAAAGAAGGGATGTATATATTTTTATTCCCTGAACATCAGGAAAAATAATTTTATAATAATTAAAATATAGTAGGTCCTTAGGTTATGTCAAGGATCTATTCCTGTGGCACAATATAACATGATTTTCATGATAAGTTAGAACCCACCTACATAAGCACCTACTCACTCACATGGAGCACATACATAGCAGTAATGAAGTGAAACAGTAAGAAAACTTTAAGAGGAGGATAACAATTCCTGACTTTTGCTTGTGGTAAATAAATTTAAAAAAACATAAAGCACATATGTACACACCTCGGAATGATGGAACTTTTTAAAAAATAAATAAATGGGAGATGGCGGACGTAACAACAAAATTATGTACTTCGAGTCTGACGTAACCCGAGAACTGCCTGTAATATAATTGATTGTGTGACTTGAGTACAATAATTTCATATATATGTACTAGAGGCCCTGTGCATGAAATTCATGCATGGAGGTTGGGTTCCTCAGCCTTGCCTGCACCCTTTCCAATCTGGGACTCTTCAGGGGATGTCTGAGTGCTGGTTTAGGACAGATTCCATAAGAGGGATGTCTAAATTGGCAGTCAGACATCCATCTCGCAATCTGGGGTGACTGGCTCCTAACCACTTGCCCGCGTGCCTGCATAATCACCCCTAATCCCTCTGCCTGCTGGCCTGATCACCCCTAACTGCCTCTGCCTGCCTGATTGCCCCTAACTTCCCTCCCCAGCCAGCCTGACCCCGCTCCAACTTGCCCTCCCCTGCCAGCCTGGTCGCTCCTAATTGCCCTCCCTCCTGGCCTGATCACCCATAACTGCCTCTGCCTTGCTCCTCACCACCTTGGCTTTGTCTGGGAGGAAGTTGGATGTCTGGAAGATGGCTGGTCAACCCAGTCTAATTAGCATATTACCCTTTTAGTATTATAGATAGATTATATAGGATAGGATTGCATAATGGGAGGAAAAGCTTTTTTCAGCAGGCGATTCTCTTGGCAGACAAACACACATAATCCCTATATTTGGACTGATAGCCAGCCATATGCACTATACTGGCAAACTGCTCATTTAGAAATTGAATCACTTTCTTATACCTTACACCACACTTCTCCTCGGCCCCCACTTTAGGTTCTGCCTTCCCAGTTTAGCCAGAATAGGTTCTGATTGGTCGGTTTCTATGTTAGTCAGCGTCAAAAGCCTCACATCCTAGGCAGCCATTGGCTCCTTAAAGTTCACCCAGAGTAGTTTCTGATTGATTGGTTTCTATGCCAGTCAGCTTCAAAAGCCCCACCTCGTAGGCAGCCATTGGCTCCTCGCAATTCACCTAGATTTGGTTTTGACTGGTTGGCTTCTATGCCAGTCAGTATCTACAGGCTTATCTCCAGTCCTGATCATAGAGGCAGGGCTGATCAGTAGCCACCCCAAGGAGAGAGGTGGTTTGGCTGCTGGCAAGGCCCACAGAGAGAGAAGCAGGTGATCAAACCCTGCTTCTCTCTCTCTGGGCCTTACCAGCAGCCACTGCCACTGCTGATCAGCCCTGCCTCTCTCTCAGCCTGGCATTGGATTGAACCTTCAGTTATTTTGGATGTTACGACCCTAGTTCTTTATATATACCGTATTTGCCGGCGTATAAGACGATTTTTTGGCCCTGAAAAATATGCCTCCAAGTGGGGGGTAGTCTGATACGGCAAGTATATAACAAACTCTGTATTTTTAGTGGAAATGTTAGGGGGTCGTCTTATATGCCCAGTCGTCTTATACGCTGGCAAATACGGTAGATAATTTATCTTAGTAATTTAAATGAACAATTATGCATTTCCACTAATTTAGAGTAACAAAGGTATCTCCACTATTAACATTTTAGGACAAGTCTAAACCAGTTTAGAAGAGTGGATTTAAAAGCATTTTTCCTACATCTTATATAATAATTGAGTTTTTGTAACTATTTGGTCACATTTATTTTTAAATTATTTTTTTTATATTTCCAGAAAATGTATTAAGATAAATACTGATTATCCTGAGTTTGAAACATTTTATTAGTGAAAAATTATAAAAGGACCATACATGTATAATTATAGGTATACTTTGCATCATATGTTTTCTGGAGATACATTTGGGCTAATGGCAAATGCCAACATTAAGAAGATTATTTATGTGCTTATAACATCTGCTGTTTGTACCTGGTATGAATTTTCGGAAGTTCTCTTAAATGAAAACAATGATGTATCATGCAAATTAGAGACCAACTGCAGTGAAATTGTTCATCATAACAGTAGTGAGTCTTTGGCTGATGTTGGTAAAAATTATGTCTAGATTTAGTTTTTAACGTTCATTAACTGTCACATTGAGAATAGCATGGGAAGTCATATGAAAAGGGTAAAAAATGACTAGGACCTGTGATTAATTTTTTTTTGAAACATGATAGCCCCAAAATGCATTAGAAATACTATACCATAATCATTTCATCTCCTTGTATCTTCTGTATTAACTTAGACACAAGACCTAAGGTCATTCACTCTCTCTTCTTTATTTGTATTAATTTTCTTTTTACAACTGTCGAACAGTTTAAGTGAATGATTCACTTCCAAGATCATAAAGCATTGATAAGAAAATCCATTAGAAGCATCTGATTAATCACAGAATTGAAATAACATAATTATCAGTACAAATAGTATTGTAAAATACGGACGTGTTGTTAATAAATTATAGTGCCCAATGTTTTAGTATCCTTTTATTCATATATGCAAAACACATGGTATTCAGTTTACTAAGGTTCTTTTTTTGAGAGCTATTGTTAGTTTTGTTTTCTTGTTTGTTTGATTTTTAATTAAAACTAAAATGCTTTATCTAATGTGGTATAGACTGCTTCATACCTAAACTGTTCTACCTTGTCTTACTTTATCACAGTCTTATCTTATTTTATATAAATTGCTATTTTTTTTAATTTAAGCATTTCATTTTGAGAAAGTTATAAAGTTGCATAGAATAAGAAATTATACAGAGAGATTACATGTTCTTTTATGCAGTTTGTTGCAATGGTAACCTTTGGAAAAACTATAGTACAATATCAAACCAGGACATTGATACAGTCAAGATACAGAATAGTTCTATCACCATAAGCATCTCTCATGCTTTTAATAGCCTCACCCAATTCTCTCTGTCCCCACCTCATCTCCTGCCAATCACTAATCTCTTTTCCACTTCTACAATTTTTCATTTGTATTGTAATATAAATGGAGTGGTACAATAAGCAATCCAATTGAAAAATTGACAAAATATATGAACAGGAATTTCACCAAAAGTGATATACACTTAGGCAAAGATTATATGAAAAAGATGCTCAACATCATTAGCCACCAGGGAAATATAGTTTTCTGTTGGGAATGCCTTTATTTTTAGTCATCATAGTTATCTGGAGATTCATCCAGGTTTTTATGTGTATTATTTGTCTCTTTTTATTGTTGATTAGTATTTCATACTGTAGGTGAACCATACCTTGTTTAACCACTCACCCATTGAAGGACATCTGGGATCTTTCCAGTTTGGAGCTGTTATAAAAAATGTTATAAACATTTATGTACAAGGTTTTGTGTGAACATAAATTTTTATTACTCCAGGATAAATGCCCAAGAGTGCAATTGCTAGATTATATGGCAGTTCCATACCTAGTTTTATAAGAACTATCAAATGGTGTGCCAGAGTTGTTTTTATCATTTTTTGGTCCTACCAGTAATGTATGAATGGTCCCATTTCTTAGTTTCTCTGCATCCCAGCCAGCATTTGATGCTGTCACAACTTTCTGATACATATGGAGTGATGTTTTATTGTGGTTTTACATTGCATTTCTCTGATGGCTAATGATGTTTAGCATCTTTTCATTTGCTCTTTTTGCTAAGTAAACATAATCTTTGGTGGAATGTTGGTTCATATATTTTGGCCATTTTCAACTGGCTTACTTTTTTTTTCCTGTTGAAATTTGAGATTCTTTCTATATTCTACATACTTTTGTGACATATATGCTTTGCCAGTATATTCTCCTGGTCGGTAGCTTCTCTTCACTCTCTTCACAGGGTCCTTCTTAGAGAAAAAGGTTTTAAAATTTGATGAAGTTCAAATTATCTTTATTTTTAGGGTTCATGCTATTGGTGTCAAGTGTAAAAACTCTTTACCTACTCCTAAATCCTGAAGGTTTTATCTTATTTTTTTCAAAATAAAATTTCATGTTTACATTTAACTCTGTGATCCATCTTGAATTAAGATTTGTATAAGGGCTGAAACTGGTTTGGCTCAGTGGAAGAACATCAGTCTGCGGACTGAGAGGTCCCCGGTTCGATTCCGGTCAAGGGCATGTACATTAGTTGCGGGCCCATTCCCAGTAGGGGATGTGCAGGAGGCAGCTGGTGGATGCTTCTCTCTCATCGATGTTTCTAGCTCTCTATCCCTCTGCCTTCCTCTCTGTAAAAAATCAATAAAATATTAAAAAATGATTTTTATAAGGTCTGTGACTTAAGTAAAGATTCATTGTTTTGCTTATGGATGTACACTTGCCCCAGAATCATTTATTAAAAAGGTTTGAGCTTTTACACCTTTGTAAAAAATCAGTTGGACAGCCGAAACCGGTTTGGCTAAGTGGATAGAGTTTCAGTCTGCGGACTGAAAGGTCCCATGTTCGATTCTGGTCAAGGGTATGTACCTTCGTTGAGGGCACATCCACAGTAGGTGTGCAGGAGGCAACTGGTAGATGTTTCTCTCTCATTGATGTTTCCAACTCTCTATCCCTCTCCCTTCCTCTCTGTAAAATATCAATATCAATACATACATAGATATAGATATAGATATAGATATAGATATAGATATAGAGATAGAGATAGAGATAGAGATATACATATACATATACATATACATATACATATACATATACATATACATATAGACATACATATAGATATACATACAGACATACATATAGATATACATATAGATATACATATAGATATACATATAGATATACATATATGTATTTTAAAATCAGTTGGACATATTTCTGTGGAACTATTTCTAGATTTCCTGTTCTGTTCCATTGGTCTGTGTGTCTGTCCCTCCGATGATACCACACAGTGTTGATTACTGTAGCTATATAGTAAGTCATGAATTTGGGTAGACTGATTTCTCCCACTTTATTGTTTTTCAAAATTAGTTTAGGTACTCTAACTTATTTGATTTTCATATAAATTTTAGAATAATTTTGTCAATTTCTATAACACTTTTTACTTTGAATTTGAAAAAAAATATTAAACCTGAATATCAATTTGGGAAATATTGACAACTTTATAAGGTTGAGTCTTCAAATCAATGAACATGTTACTAGTGTGTGTCTCTATTTATTTAGCTCTTGATTTCTGCTGTCAGTGTTTTATGGTTTTCTGTATGGTCATACTATTTTGATAGATCTCTCTGCATGGTTTTTTAAAATTATCTTTGTTGTTGAAAGCATTACAGATGCCCTCCCCTGCCCCCCCCCCCAATTGATCCCCTCATCCCTGCAGCTGCCTCCTTCCTGGGCCTTCACCTCACTATTGTCTGTATCCATGGGTGATGCATATAAATTCTTCAGTTACTCTCTTCCACCCTTCCCTCCCCTCTGAGAATGGTTAGTGTGTTGCATATTTCCATACCTCTAGAACTATTTTCTTTGTCAGTTTATTTTGTTTAGTAGATTCCACATATAAGTGAGATCCATGTGATGTTTGTATTTCTTTGATTGGCTTATTTCGCTTAGCATATGTTTTTGAGTGGCTATAAAATTCAGTATCCACCCACTAATTGTTAGTATATAAAGATACAATTGGCCCTAACTGGTTGGCTCAGTGGATAGAGCATCAGCCTGTGGACTGAAGAGACTCAGGTTCAATTCTAGTCAAATGCACATACCTAGTAGGGCATGTGCAGGAAGAAGCTGATTGATGTTTCTCTCTCATTGATGTTTCTAACTCTCTATCCCTCTCCCTTCTTCTCTGTAAAAAATCAATAAAAATATATTTTTAAAAAGATAAAATCAATTTTTCATGTGGATCTTATGCCTTGTGATCTTGCCTATCTATTTAATAAAAGAGTAACATGCTAATTGACCTTACCTTGGCAACACCCACCAACCAATCAGGAGTGAGTATGCAAATTAACCCAACAAAGATGGTGGATTAATTTGTATACACAGGCGGTGAGCGGCCAGGGGCATTGCTATGATGCCGGCATTCTGCACCACCCCAGCAACTCTGGGCCTCTGCACAGTGTGGGAAGGCAAAAAGGCGGCTATGAAAACTGTAAAGGCAGTGCCAGCAGTAAGAAGGAAGGCCCGTTCTTGCATGAATCTTCATGCATCAGGTCTCTACTATTATTATATTTGAAGTGAAATTTATTATAGACAGGATATAATTGGATTATTCACCTTACTAATTTTATTCTTTAAATTGATGTATTTAGACATTTACATTTTATATGATTTTTGTCATGTTATTGTAAATCCAACCTAGAACTTCCATAGAAAAAGCTACATAAAAACAGGTAAAAGCATGAGAGATAGCCCTGGTTGGGTGGCTCAGTTTATTGGAGCATTGTCCTGCATACCAGGTATTGTCATTTTATCAGTTTGAGTACAGTAGAAACAGTACTTTCCTTTATGTCCCTTTATCCTCACTCATGTTAGTATACTGTGTGCCATAAGCAGTTTTCTCTGCATACATTTAGAATAACATCAGTGTACTTTATTCCAACATCAAATATAATATAGAAAACTCAAGAGGAAAGGAATATCTATCATTTTTACCCATGCTTTTATTTACTGTGCTCTTTTTTCTTTCCAGGTAAAGTTTCCTTTTTAGCCACTTTTTTTTTTTTAATTTTTGAGAACTTTATCTTTCTTTTTAGAAAGGTGTAGGAGTGGATACTCTTAGCTTGCCTTCATTTGAGGATGTATTGACATCCCTTTTATACTTTAAAGATATTTTCACTGGTTATAGGATTTGGGGTAAATAGTTATTTTATTTTAGCATTTCCTTATTCACATAGAGACATTTTCTTTAATTCGGGTTGCTTTTTCCTTATATGTAAGTTGTTTTTCTTTGTCTTTAGTTTTCAGAAAGTTGTTTAAATTAGATTCCTCTTTACCTTCTATTCTGTTTTTGAGCCCTTTCACTGAGTTTATAATTGTGATTATTATATTTTTCACTATAAAAATTTACATTTGGCTTTTCTTTATGTCTATTTTTTGTGAGCTTTTCTATTTCTTTCTATTTCTATATTTTGTTTGTTTCAAGTATGTTCATATTTATTTATGAAAACATTTTTTGTGATGGTTGCTTTAAAATTTTTATCTGCTACCTCTATCATTAAGTTGTTTATATCTATTGATTGTTTCTCATTTTTAAATTTCACTTAACGTGGAAACTTCCTTATTCTTTATAGGATGTGTGATTGATTCCCTGCTCAAAAGTGGACATTTTAGATACAATCTTATGAGAATCTGGGAAGTGAATGGAATACAGCATTACTATCAGAGAGGGAGGAATTAATTTTGTTCTTGTGACACCGTAGGGAGGGGAGAGTGCCACTCTTTACTATCCTTTGGGTGTGAAAATCCAAATTTTCCTCCTTACTTAGTCTTTTGTGATACTATATTTGTGATACTTTATAGTGTCTGAAGGGTGAAAATGTAAGCTCCCTACTTGGTGTTTTTTGGAGTAGATGGCAATGGGACCATAGTTTTTCTGGTGTTGTTTGGTTAGAGTAGAGCAGCTGCTACTTAAATGTTTCTATTTTGTTAGGTTGTCTTTTCCTGGAGATTTGGCTAGTGGGATAATTATTATGTTGGGCCTTTTTGTCTACTTCCCTTGATATTTCCAGTTAAATGTCAGGATATATAGGGCAAAGAAAGTTTAGAAACTAACCACCTTCTTCTACTTGGAGTTTTGAGGTCTCTAGCTGGTCTTCCTTCTTTTAGCTCCCCTTTAGAGTTATCTTGTTTATTTTACATATGATGTCCAGATTCCAGAGTTTTTAGTTGTACTTAATGGGAATAATAGAGTAGAGCACATCAATTCCATAATTTTGTTAGCTGAAGTTCTTGATACCGTTTGCTTTAAACATAGACTATTGAATGAATTCTATATTTGATAATAGAGACATGTAAAATTAAACGTTTTGGGCTAAAATGTTAAATTTTAAATATTATTATTTTAATATTTATTGTTTAAAGTATTAAATATGTCCCCTTTTTCCCCCATTGACCTCTTCCAGCCCACCTCTACCCCCTACCCCAGGCCTTCACCACCTAATTGTGTTATGCATATATGCATACAAGTTCATTGGTTGATTTCTTCCCACCCAGCCACCCTCTCTGCCTTCCCTCTATAATTTGGCAGTCTGTTTGATGCTTCTGTGTCTCTGAATCTATTCTTTTTATTAGTTTAATGTTGTTCATTAGATTATACATATAAGTGAAATCATATGATACTTATCTTCCTTTCGCTTAGCATAATGCTCTCCAGGCCCATTCATGCTATTGCAATGGTAAGAATTCTTTCTTTTTTTACAGAAGCATAGTATTCATTGTGTAGATGTACCATGAATCAAAAATTATAGTAGTCATCACAGTGAAGCATTTATTTTTTATTTACATTTTAAAAATTATTTGTAATTAGATAATGTAAATACCACATGGAAAAGTGATTTCCTCTTAAGAATTTGTGTTTTGTGTCAATCTTATTAAAGGAAATTCAAGTATAAAAATTACACTAAAGGCTTTAAATTATTCCTATTTAAGTTTCTACTGAATTATATAAATCTTTAAGGTAGGTAGGTAGGTAGGTAGATAGATAGATAGATAGATAGATAGATAGATAGATAGATTTGAGAGAGAAAAGCCTCTCATCTGCTCCCCAACTGGGGATTGAACTCACTGCCTAGGTATGTTTTCTGACTGGGAATCAAACCTGTAACCATTTGGTATATGGGACAACACTTCAACTAACTGAACCACTTGGAGCAGACTAAAGTATATAAATTTTATATTATTTTCTTTCTCTTGTTTATCTTAAGGTTGAATAGAATTTAATACTTGGGTAAGACTTCCTTGCATTTATTTTTATGATATCATTCTTATATAATAACTAAGAGGCCTTAAAAAAAACAGAGAGAATAACTATGGCATGAGAGAAATAAGAAATACAGGATGAAAAGATTGAGTACTTTTCTCTACATAATTTAGGAAAGAGGCACTTAACTTCAGATGACAGAAGCATTAAACTTGTTTACTTGAAACAATACACAAGTTTTTGTCCAAATATGTAGAGTGAATTCAAAAGGGCTTAGGAAAATGGAAATAGATAGAATTATTTCAAAGAAGATTTCCAAATTGGATTTACTCATTGTAAATAATTTAATGACATGAATTAAATTAATTGAATATTGCTTTTGAATTCTACCAATAACTTTTAAGCAGAAGTAGATTTAAGCATAAATTGTGATAGTATTAGAGATAGTATTAGAGAGGGGATAGTTAAGATATTTTTTTGTTTACATTTCAAGAAAATATTACTTTGAAGTAATAAATACACATACATGCACATACACAACCCTCAAACCAAGTCTTTGTAAGTAAAGATTAACTTCTAAAAATAAGTCAACTTTATAATGCTATGATGAAAAGGTAGATATTTGCCACTTCTTTTATACATATTCTTTCAAGGAAACTTAAAACATTTTAAATTGATTTTTAAAGGGAGAAGAAGGGAAAGGGAGAGAGAGAAACAAGAATGTGGAAGCAAAATATCCTTCTGCATGCCCCTTTTCGGGGATTGAGCCCACAATCTAGGCATGTGCGCTGCTCAGGAATTGTACCAGCAACCTTTTGGTGCATGGGATGATGCTCAGCTGAGCCATACTGGCTAGGCAAGGGGACATTTTTTATAAACAACAACCGCCTTATGTTTTAAAGGACTTCTATATTTAAGATGGTATTTTCTTGTTGGTTCAGGTCTCATTTACAGGAAGGAGTGGAACTATCCAAATCAGAAAATGCACAGAGAATGTGACCCAGTAGTTCATAAAAGAAGAAAAATAAATAGCTAGTATAAATATGAAAAATCACTGTGGAGGAGACGAGGGGTCAAAGCGCTTTCAAAACAAAATGAATGAGTGTGTGAAATAGAACACTCTTTCTGGAGGTCAGCTTGTCAATGTATTTATCAGAAGCCATGCACTTTGTCCCAGTCCTTCCACTTTAAGGGTTCTGGGTAAATAGTTCTTTTAGTCTAAGGAAATAATAGAGAGGCACATAAAATTTTAAATAAAAGAATCTGCGCCAAAATATGCACATCAGTTTTCTGTTATACGCTTTCTTTGTTTATTCTTAATTTTCTGTATAATTCTGTTCTTGTTTACTTTTTATATTTAGCAAGCAAAAACTTCACTTCCCTAATTTATGAAGAACTCCAGTCAATGTTATTTTCAAAATTATATGTAAATTGAAATATTTAATCCATTTCAAACCCATACGTAGCCAGCTAAGGTTTAAATAGTCTTCTTATTGTCTTTGTCACTCTTCAGACAGAAAATCCCTTTAATTCCCATGTGTGTGTGTGTGTGTGTGTGTGTGTGTGTGTGTGTGTGTGTTAGAAAACAGAAACCATAATAGAAAGACAGCTGATAAGTCAAGAGGCTCTGTGTGCAAGGCCACCTGGTGTGGGAATGCAGTGGTCTGGGTTTAGATTCCAGCTCTTTTACAAACACATTAATCCCTTTGGAAGGCAGTGTTCTTATTTAAAGTATATGATGTTGCCACTTTTGTTGGTCGAAAGAGTTCTATACTGGCAATCTTTCATTCAATGCAATAAAATGAGTAATGGATTCCCCCCCCAGCAATTATAATATAGGAGTCTATTGTAGAGTTAATGCTGATATATATATATATATATATATATATATATATATATATATATATATGAAAGATCTAGTTTTATGGGGCAAAGGAGCTTCTCTGGCCATTCAAGCACCTTCTCATATTAACTAGTGAAATGACTAGATTAGATGTTAGATATTTTCCTGGGTCAATTTCCCATCTTATGTTGAAGCATAAAAATAAGATATTATGAGGTCACTGGATTTTTAAAAGTTCATTGCTGTACACTCAATTAATCTTCTTTCAAGACTTCAAATTCTGTCAAGAATTCTACAAAAATTTAAGATTAAATTTTAAAATATCAGTACTGAGCATTTATGTAAATGTCAAAAAGTCTAAAAAGAATTTCAGACTCTAGGGACTAAAGTAGTTCATGTTTGACAAAATGAGGGAAAAGGAAATAAAAGAAAGTTATAGGAAATGATTTACTTAAAATAATGTAAATTATAAGGATCTAAAAGTTTTTTTTTTAAATTATACTATTTAATTGATTTATATTTTCTAGGAAGTGACATAATTTGACATAAAATGATCTCATTTTAAGGATAGGAAACTATAGTTTTCTGATAGACTATGAGTGCCATAACAGAAATAATAATAGATGCAGAATCATTGCAAGGTGAATATGAAATATACTTGGTATGCTACTAAAGTATAGTGAAAGAAGAGGGCATGGACATTCAGATGGTCTCATGAGCTGAGAACATTACTGTCACCCAAGTAAGTCTCACATTTCTTTGGAAAAAAAAATCTGTTTTGTTAAAATAACCCATCTGTTGGAGAGAGTGGTGTTTGGCAGAGGTTCAGGCCACTCCCTCTCTGCTTCCCTGTGCCCTAGCCTTGGGGCTGATTCTGATGGAGTAAACACACAACCATGTTGCATCATCTCAACTTGGAACTCTGTTACTGGCAACACACCAGCATCAGTACAATCACACTGGTGTCTTACAGCATATCATGTCCTGGTGGAGATAAACAAAAAGGGAATATAAGAATTTCTTTGAATTCCTCCTAGGCATTTCTTATACATGGTGTTGATAAGGTTCTGAGGAAATCCTAGGGATATAGCTAACCTCGAGACTGCCTGCTTTGGAATAGTCTGCCATGTACTAGGTTAACATTTTGAAAGGAATCTCTTGCTCTAGTCTTTGAGAAATACTTCCAGTAGAAAAGGAGAGAAGTGAGTCACTCTTCATAGGCTTGACATAGGCAATGACATTTGGTTCGAAAAGGGCAGGGTCTTGGGAAGAAAATGATGCTGTGGTCAGTAAAGAGGAGCTCTTGCAGGAACTCAGAAAACGACACCGGACTAGGTTCCTTGCTGTGCAGCCCTGCAGGCCCCATCAGCCATAGGAAACACCTCTGAAGCCAAGACAGTGAAGGGGATGGCAATGCCTATGGAATTGTCATGCTGCTTCTTAGGCATATCAGATAGAAGTTCCAGAGAGCAACACATTCTGGGATCACATGTGCTCTCACATTAAAGCTTCCAGGGCCTGTAGTCACAAATGTGAAGGCAAAGAAATCATCTGTATTTTCAAGGATTTGATCCCATTAACTCATGGGAACAGGGGGAAGTAGTTGATGATAGAAGGCAGGCGCACCTGTGACTATTATTGGAGGCTTTTATAGCAGCAGCTCCAGATTCTCAGGAATCCTAGTGTTATTTTAAGGTATAATTCTCTCTATACACTTGGGATATAATCTGGAGAATCAAGCTGTGTTTCAACAGTTTTAAGGATAATGCGAAACAGAATTTCACCTGTTAATGTAGTCCTCTTTCTCCCCTTCTGCTCTTTTTTCTCCCTTTCCAGACACGTCTCTGGCTACTGAAAAAGAATTACAACATGATGAAGTATTTGAATGGGAAACTAAAGTCTAAAACATACTGATGAGGTTTTTTATAAAGAAACACATTCTAATCCATTTGGTTATTAAAATGTTACTGAGCAAATGGAATAAAAACACTACAAGCCATAGATAAGAACTCCAACAGGAAGTTGCTATTTTAAACATGTCTGATATGGCTTCTGCCTCCTGCTTGGGTAGGTGACAAATCATAGATGTCCCAAATGGGCTCCTTTGCATCCCACTTACTGATGGACAGGGTTTGAGGAGCTGAGGCTGAAATTTCAAAACATGGCTCTCAAAATTTGTTTTGAGACTATCCATCATAAAAATTATCAGAATATCCATTACTGGAGGGTGAAAGTTATATACATTTGGCAGTTGTGTACGTGTCAATTATTTTAATGAAGAAAATGGTATGGGATTTTCTAGTTTGTTTTTTTATTTAACAAGATATTGTTACAGGATAAAGGTTTAAACACTTTGAAAACTACTGTGGTCTTTTCTCTTTAACAACATAAAAATTGTCTCTGAACTATTTGTCATATCTACTTTAAACTGATAAAATGTCTACTTTTTAAACTTACTACTTCTTTTTGAAATTTGTATATGTGTATTTTTATATATGCGTATACTAGAGGTCAGATGCATGAAATTCATGTGTGTGTGTGTGTGTGTGTGTGTGTGTGTGTGTGTGTCCCTCAGCCCAGCCTGCATGCTCTCCAATCTGGGACCCCTCAAGTGGTGTCTGGCAATTGGACATCCCTCTGACAATCTAGAACTGCTGGCTCCCAACTGTTCTCCTGCCTGCCTGCCTGATTGCCCCTAACCACTTCTTCCTTCCAGCCTGATCACCTCCTAACCACTCCTCTGCCAGCCTGATTGATGCCTAACTGCTCCCCTGCTGGCCCAATTGCCTCTAACTGCCCTCCCCTGCTGGCCCAGTCATCCAAACTGCCCTCCCTTGCAGACCTGGTCCCCCAAAACTGCCATCCCTTGCAGGCCTGGTCCCTCCCATCTGCCCTCCCCTGCCGGCCATCTTGTGGCAGACATCTTTGACCACCTGCGGTCACCATCTTGTGTGCTGGGGTGATGGTCAATTTACATATTACATCTTTATTAAATGGGATACATAAAATACATATTTTTTGCATAAAACATATTATTTTATAACTTTTCCTTGTAAACTCTTATGACAAAGAATAAAACCTTCTTTGCCTTGAGAACTTGAAAATACTGCTTTCTCTAAAACGATACTATAGAACTTGATGAAGAGGCCGGCCAGCATGGCTCAGTGGGTGAGTGTCAACCTATGAACCAGGAGGTCACAGTTCCATTCCCAGTCAGGGCACATGCCTGGGTTGTGAGCTCAATCCCCATATGGGGTGTACAGGAGGCAGGTGATCAATGATTCTCTGTCATTATTGATGTTCCCATCTCTCCTTCTCCCTTCTCTGAAAGCAATACAAAATATTTTTTAAAATGATGAAGAAACCAAGAAACATATATACTGTACAGAGGCTAGAGGGTATTTACATATGAATTCCTTAGAATCACCACCTCTGTGTCCTTGTTTCAGTTTGAAATTTTGATTAAGAATTGGCTTTTAGACTTTAATTACAACTCCTTTTATCTTTATTCCATATAATAAGAAAAGGACAAATACAGTCTTATTTTAGAAAAAAATTTGTATATGAAAATTAAAACACATTACATATATTTTATTAAGTATTTCTAAAAAAATGTTTAAAATTTTCCATCAGAGATATGACCTGATGTTCAATGAATACATATGTAGTATAAACTGACCTGGTTATATCATTGATATGTTTCAGTTACAAATGATAGAGCATCTTATTAAAGGAGGCTTAAACTTACTGTGGTGATTTTTCTTATGTAACATGTTCAGAGGTAGGCAATGCAAGGCTAACAGTAGATTCTCAGTGTCATCAGCACTCCTGCATCTTCTGTGTTTCTATTTCTCTGTGTTGTGCAGCATTTTCCTTATGGTGGCAAGATGGATGCTGCACCTCCAATGTCACATCAGTATCCAGGCAGAAAGAAGAGGGAACAAAAGGCAATAGAGCACTAAAAAGAGCTTACTAACTAGCTGTTAGTTTCTTTAAAAAAGTTTCCTCATATTTCCCATCTTATTGAACCATAGTTGCCCCCTTGCTGATCAGCCCCCTCGCTGATCTCATTAAGATCAGCAAGGGAGCTGGAATGGGTAGTATTTTAGCTTTCTGGCCTCAATAGAAGACAAGGAATCTTGGATGGCTTTGGGGGTGTAATTCAGGGTCTGATATTTCATTTATTTGAACTTTTTGTGAGAGGTCACACCAGACTGAAGAAATACAAAGGAGAAACTTCTTGATTTTTAACTCTAGCCAGGTAGCTACTCCATTTTCAATCTGATCATTGAATGATTTCCCTCAAAGGATAAGCCTATTTTTATTTTTTAGAATATAGCCAGAAACTCTGAAGACACTAGATACATAAAGACACCTTCTTCCTGTAGTATGTCATATATCCACTTCTCTGAGACATAATACTCCACATTATAACCTTAAAGGTTTATAATCTCTAAGGTATTTTTGTGTTATCTACACATAATCTGCAAAAGCTAAAATGGACATTAAAATATTTCTATCAATATTTTGGTCACTGTTATTGTCTTGTTTTGCTTTATTTGACATATTTTAATTGAAATTGCCTTTTTTACTCAGTAGCAACTACAAGCTCAAGTTTGTTTTATGACATAACTTGAACTTTGAAGTTAGAGAGTTCTAGATTCCAATAATGTTAGATGTCTGGCTCTAGTCAATTTGCTGAATGAGGAGTGTTGAGCTTCTGTTTTGTATTTTCCTTTGTAAATGGGGACATGCCACCTCATGAATTATGGTTGTGCTTCTGCGAGATGAACGTGTGACGTGCCTAGTGTAGAGCCTGTGTACAGCGAGGACTCATTTCCCTTCCTTTTCTTCCCCTTTGCCCCAATCTTTGACCTGTACACCCTAAGCTTCCAGCTCTTTCAGAACTTTCATCTGGAGTTGGGAGGGTGAAGTCATGGTGGCGAAAGGGAAGAGGCACAATACTTAGCAGTGTCCCAAATCCATTCTGGGTATTACATATGGCAGTTTGAGCTTGGAGATTTTAGGGGAAGCAATCATTGCCAGTGACTCAGTTGGTTGGAGTGTCATCCAGTGCATTGGGAGGTTGTGGGTCTGATTCCAGGTCAGGACACATACCTGGGATAAGGGTTGGGTCCCCAGTTGGGGCACATACAGGAGGCAACCTATCAATATTTCTCTCTCACACTGATTTTTCCCCCCTCTCATCCTTTCTGACTCTCTAAAGTGAGTAAGCATATCCTTGGTTGAAGATTTTTTTTAAAAAGAATCAATAGAAAATGATTCTATTTTTTTGGAGACTTTTAGAACTGTGTCCTGTTAGGTTTGTACACAGAAACTACTGGGCACAAGCAGTGCATTCATAACAGTGGCGGGTGCTGCTGGTTGCCTGCCCATGTAGGTTCCCTCTTCTTCCCTTCATGTCAGAGGCCCATTGGCTTAAAGCACTCCTGTGCTCATTGAATAACTTCCCTTTTCACCTTCTTTTACTAAAATGTGATGCAGTCAGCCCAGTAATATCTAAATATGTCACTGGTAGCACTTGCTTTTAGGAAAGCTTTTAAAATGTCAGACACATAGCTGCACCTACTGTTTCTCCTTCTCCTTCTTTTCCTCTCCTCCCCGCTGTCTGGCATAGGGATAGAATGCGCAGAGACACTGCTGCCCTTTTGAGACCATGAGGATGAAACCCTCACACTGAGATAGATGACGTCTGTCCTTGTTGCGTCAGCCGCAGGCTGCCCTGAAACTCAGACGTTCCATTATATAAATCCCTGTGTGCTGAGAGAGTGTTATTTGGTGTGTTTTTTAATGTGCAGTTGAACACAATGTTTGACTGCTTATAATAACTCAAAGGAGAATGTGTGGAGAGTAATGACAATTTGCTCTCTTCAATTGCAGTCTGCTGCAATATGATAAAATCAGCTTCCTTCAGTCGCTTTAGAAATTACAGTAGAAAGGAAAGGCTTTAGAATAATGATATTATCCAATTCTATGTCATTAAATTCTTATATTTGTAAGCTCGGGCTTGTTTAAAAAATGCAGAATAGACTTATAGTATAAAGCTTGTCTTTACTTAATGGTACCTTATGTGGGTAGCATCCCTCTGCAAACACTTTACTTTTGTACTTTGGCTGTTTTCTCATATACAGGAATCATCTTCAGTTTTAAAACATTAGTTTAGGGACAAGGCTATTATATGATTATGAACTGATTTATTAATATGTGAATGTGTTAAATATATAAATGTTTCATATGAATAAGTCAAACCATAATATCCTGAGAGAGACTAGACTTATCGTCTGAATTTAAATACTTACTACAATGTGCTGTTTTGCTGTATAACCTGTAATTTCAGTTGTGTTGGATGGTGATGAAAATTGGCTTAGTCAAATAAAATTTGTGACATTGAGAATGCATACTGATGGGCCTTGCTTTCTCTAAAAGAGGCTGTTGATTTTGAGTATATAGCCCTTTTTATGTTTATGTTAGTCATGAATCTAATAGTGATTTTCTAATTAGCTGGCAAAATGCAGTAGCTCAGTAAATTCTGGTCTTTTATGTTCACGTGTTTCGTGTTTCTTGTACTCATCTTGTAAATACTTCCACTCACAAGGTTTATGAGCAGCACAGGCCGATGGTGTAACCATACGTCTGCAGGCCAGATTTTCCCCTCGGCTTCTGCTGAGTTCTCTGCATCCATCTGTAGGGCTGTTTACAACCATATGCTTTTGGCATCGTGTGAGAGTGAAAGGACTGGCTGAGAATACCAGAAGATGGATGGCAAATCATCTGGGCCACTGAAATTTTCCTTTCGGGTGCAGTCGCAGGCAGTAAAGCGAGCGGGTTGCCAAGGCTCTGCTTTCCTCAGAATAGGGTGTAGGGAACAATGGCTTTGAAGTTACCCCCATCAGGTCTTCTTTACCTATTGACAGTTCTTTTTGCCATTCTTCATAGTTAAATATAGTTGCCTCCAGATATGACTTTGGTGAGGGGATTTAAGTTTAAAAAGAGGAGGCTACCAATTTCAGGCTATTGATGGCCCTTGAATGTTTGCCAGCGACTTGCCCTAAGGTATTTGAGTCAGAGAAAGAGGAAATTCATGTGAACTGAAGTTGTCAGGTAAGCATCAAGATGAGTAGCTCAGTTTTTATTTTACTTGTTCAACAAGAAACCTTTACTAGCAGTGAGTGAATAACCTTCAAAATTAGAGTTTTGTATGAATATTGAGTAGTATTTAATTCATAATGGCACGTCAGGACTTTTTTTTTATAAGAAGACCATACCAGCTTGACATATTGGGCTTCTGGCATGACCGGATGATGGGTTTTCTACTCATTATACTGCCTTTTATATGTCCATGTTTGGACCAGTGCATCAATATGGTTTTTACTAGCCAACAAGAAAGTTTCAAAACAGGATGGGTTAAAATATTATTAGGCTAGAATGGCCAAAACTGGGTACATACACGCTTTATTCTAGCTGGGTTTGTTATTTAAACTGTTGTGTCATTAACTTACTCTGACTCCGTGTTTGTTTCTCAGCTGTTAAAGTAAGAGAGTGGTTTATGTCTGCCTCCAAAGAGATGGCATTATGAGCAAAGTATTCATGATTGGCAGAACACTTTGTGCTCTCGGAGAGCCACTTAAATTCTAAATGATAGCATTCAGTGTGTTACATGGGAGCTTAGTAATGTATGTTAGAATACACTTCATAATGGAAAAGTGAGGAATGGATGGGTCTTGACAGTTGGAACTGCTCCTCAGTTGAAATTGCTAGGATGAAAAATTACTCTCTGGCATGCTTATCATTGTGAAACAGAGCCCGTTATCTTTGAGGAATTATTCTGCACTTTTTATCATTTGTAGGAAAGCATCATGTGCCATGAAATGCCATCTGTACCCACATATTGGATGTTAGATATGGTATGATGCTGCTATTTTTTTAAACTCTCAGAAGTAGTCCTATACCTGGCAGATGCGGGCAAAAAGAGGGGTCACATACTAACCCTGAGAAGTTCAGGGGAGGCCCACACGGCAGCCTTAAAAACCCAGAGACCAAAGTAATCACTCAGGGTGGCCTGAACATAAAATTGCATCTTGGTGGGCAGTCATGTCCGAGGCCTGCAGCTTCCTTGACAAAGGTCAGTCTTTACCTTTGAAAATGTCTACTGTCTTTGTGCATCTAACATCTCTTATCTTTGAAACGTCAGAGTTATTTTCTTTTCCACATCCCTCCAGAAATAACTGTGGCCACCAGAACACTAGACCATAGAACTCCTCGGTTGTCATCCTGTTCCCCGAATACCATCTCTCTGTGCTATAAATCTTAACTGTCCTGTGCCCACCAAGGTAAAAAAAAAAAAAAAAAAAAGTACGTGTATCTCCACTTTGCTTTTTATCCAGTCTCAGAAATTCCTGTTTTGCTTTTTTTTTCTGTCTTGTAACCTATCACCAGTGAATTTCATGTAACCCTCCTTCTATCTCCTTATTTGATGCTAATGTGCAAACGAAGCTGCAGAACTGCCAATTCTCCAGAGCATTTTCTCAATTTGTTGAGATTTTGCTTCCTGGCAATTGTCATCACTTTGGCATAAATACACTTTTGTATGACTTCTTTATGCTAGAGCTTCTTTTGTCCACCCAGATGGAGAAAACAGGATGCCTTGGGAGTTGGTGAGGGGGGGGGGGTGATTCGACAGCCACTTAGATAAATGAATTCTACATAGCATGATGCCCAGATTGGAATACCTAGAAGTTCCTGTTTGTCTTAAGGCCTGGGGTTTAGATAGAGATTCAATACAAAGCTAGGGTGTCATGTATATGCGTGATGCAGGGAGGACAATGAATGAGGAGGCCCAGACTGCGGCCCTGGCTCTGCCATATACGAGCCACGTGCCTTTAGTTATGTCACCTGTAAAATGTGTGGGTTACTTCTCTCCTTGTTTGGAAGCACCAATATCATGGGGATGAGAGTGCAGGGCCACATTATGTGATAGGGTCTTAGTCTGATTCACAGTCTCAGGAATCTGATTTATTGACTTATTGATTGTGAATCTGCCTCTTAGGAATTGGCACACAAGCTCCCAGAAACCAAGGAATAAAAGCAGGATATATTAATGTATAATGAGCAATAGGACTACCAAAGGGGCCATCATCTTTTGGCGAGCTGACTCTCAAAGCTGATTCTCTCTCCTAATGCAAACTACTTGGGAGATCTGAATACAATTACAAGCCAGTGCAGGTTGCACGAAATCAATTTAGAATCCAAGGTAACTTAATTTATGCAAATAGGTTTTACTTGTCCTTGGGATCAGAGAGAACACATCATTGGGTCAAAGCATTCCCTTACTTGAACTGAGAATGTTCGTTTTTCTACATTTTTTTTTCTAAACTTGCATTGCTCACTCTCCTTTGAGTTATATGTTATTATTGATTTTAGTCACACTGTAGCCAGTTTTATTAGTATGGGAGCCATTCCTGGCTTTTCAAAATGACTAAACTTATCTCTCTCTGACTCATTATGTAGTGATTTTATAATTTAATTTTCAGAGGAACATCTTATCTCTTATTTCTAAGTTCTTGGAATTTCTCACCATAGCTCCTCCCCTATCGTCACTGTCTGTGTTAGGCTCATTCATTATTATTTTTTAAATATGTATTTAGTGATTTCAGAGAGGAAGGGAGAGGGAGAGAGAGATAGAAACACCAATGATGGGAGAGAATCATTGATCGGTTGCCTCCTGCATGGCCCCCACTGGGAATCAAGCCTGCAACCCAGGCATGTGCCATGACCTCCTGGTTCGTAGGTCTATGTTCAACCATTGAGTCAGGCCCGCCAAGCTCCTTCCTTATTTAGAGAACTCAGATCTAGCACATTTTCTACTCACTTAATGTATTTATTTGGGGAGTTCTTGGTGTTTTAGGAGCAATGTGATTTTTCTGATTTCACTTTCATCCTATGGGGAGAAAATCATATTCTTCTGAAACGTTAGGCTGAAAAGGAGAAATGTCATCATCTTTTTTACATAGTTTAGTGTCAAGTCACAAAGCACACACACACACACCCAAAAATCTAGCCCTGCTCTAGAAGTGTCATTTCTGTCAATGTAGGTTATCTTAGAACTAGAGATACAGTGCACTATATTAGTGCACTCGGTGGTGGGGAGGAGTGGGGAGTGTTCCCTCAGACCAGGCCTGCCTTCTTTTGCAGGCTGGGAGCCCTGGTTGTGGGGGGAGGTTGTCTGACTGACAATGGCTCAGGAACATTCTGGAGGTAGGCTGTCAGTCAGACATCTTTAGCGCTGCTGCAGAAGCTCCCCCTGGTGGGAGTGCACTGACCATCAGGGAGCAACTCCTTCATTGAGCATCTGCTCCCTGGTGGTCATTGCTCCTCATAGAGACCGGCCATTCTGCTGTTAAGTCAATTTGCATATTACCCTTTTATTATATAGGATAGTGAGGAAACTTGCCCCTTTAGAGGTCTTTTAGGAAAATTACAGCCATTGTTTTTAAAAGCTTTGGTGAATAAAAAATTGGTGACAGGAACTTTGTAGCACGTAGCGGGGCATGGCACCTTCTTTGGAAATTTCTTGGGTTAAACAACATCAAGGATACTCTCCCTACTGATCACTATTCCTTGTTTTAATATTTATCAAGTCACAGATTTAAAAACCTAGATTAACAGCCGAAACTGGTTTGGCTCAGTGGATAGAGCGTTGGCCTGGGGACTGAAGGGTCCTAGGTTTGATTCTGGTCAAAGGCATGTACCTTGGTTGCGGCACATCCCCGATGGGGGGTGTTCAAGAGGAAGCTGATCAATGATTCTCTCTCATTGATGTTTCTGACTCTCTATCCCTCTCCCTTCCTCTCTGTAAAAAATCAATAAAATATATATTTTTAAAAAATAAAAAATAAAAACCTAGATTAACAGTGTCTTGTATCAGTTTTTGCATGATCTACGCATGTGTACATATTAACTTATACAATAAATAAATACAGTATGCTTCACATAGTGGATTTTAAGCAAATATGTCATAGGGAATTCACCATGGAAAGAGAGATAGAGTATACTTTGTGTGGACTGGGGTTTTTGCAAAGATCCCACATTCATTGCCTTTATAGCATTTATATAGTCTGAGGTTATTTTGGTTTTATTCAGTCAGGAGGTATTTCTGTACATATTATGTTGATAAAATTTATTTTTTCAAGGAGCTTTTGTTCAAGAGAGCCTGACCTAAAACACCTCTCAAATTTAAATTGATGGTGTTTTTCTCCTTATTGAAGATTATCCAGCAAGTGATTTTCATTCTTCTGATAGGTTTCTTTTGTTAGTACAGTTGCTTCCCTATATTGATCCACCATTACAGTTCAAGTCTGAGAATTTTTATCTTTGAAAGAAGCAAAATGCCATCTCTTGATAGTATCTCCAGGAGGGAAGTATATATATACCAGTACATTGGCAATTATAAGGTATTTTCATTGCATTTCAAAACCATCTGATCACAACATTACTGTCTACAGAATAGAAATTAGCTGAGTAGAGTAAGGCCTGCTTTTCTTTTTATGTATTTTTTTCCTTTTAAAATGTGGTTATTTCAGGCACTGATCAAAAATGTAAAAAAAAGGAAATTGGAAAAATCTATTTAAATACTGTTTGGTTTGTTGCCATGGATTGTTGATATTCCATAGATGTTGGACATGGCAAGGGAAGCTGGTGGCTTCAGAACCTGCTGCTCCATTTCCCAATTTAGCAATCTCCATATGGCTCAGATGGCGCCGACCAGCCGGCTGCGACAGGCAGGGCCACTGAGTGGCCTATGGCATTTTAAACATCCTGCTGGGCCTGTATCATAACCAAGAACAATGTCTATTGTTAGCACCTTCTGTGAGAATTCCTCCCGAGATAAAAGCAGCCCAAAGAGAAGGCTTCCTTGGGGTTTCCCTGAGTCACAGTGACAAACTGGTGGAAAAAAATCTTTGGCAGCAGATACTTTCACTGCGCTCAGCTGGAAAAGTCTGGGTGAAAACTATTACTGCAGAGAACACACTGAGGCTGGTTTGCAGGATTTATTAATGTTTAATTTATCTTATAATCATTGCACAAGCAATGCATGATCTGGTCATTGGCCTTTAAGAGGAATGGGAACATTGCGGTTGAAGCAGAAACCTGCTCTGACATTCACCATAGATAGTGTCAGCCTCCCACTTCCTGCTCTCTCAAACACTCGTAACATTTAAGATCGAAAAACGTTGGTTTGTATCCTTTCTGACACTTTAAAAATAATTTTTACATGTATTAGAGGGTGGCCATAGAAAATGCATATGCAGTCATTTTCTTGGTTTATATGTAAAACATAAATGGAGAGAGAAAAAAAGACTTTGCTGTTGGTGAAAAATAGCCTGAGAAATCTTAAGGGTTTTTTTTTTTTTTTAAAGCAATAAAAGTAGTAATTTCATATATTGCCTTTCTTTTAAAAAGTAGCTACAATTTTGTGAGATTGCTTTCTTTTTAGAGAAGTCCTCCAGAATATGCATGGTTCATATTACTTCGTAGGTAACAGAAGAGTGTTCCTTGATGAAAGGTGGCTTTGTATCTCTCAGTCATTCCTTATTTCCAAAGAGAAGGGCCGAGGGAAGTAGTGCCTGAGCTCTCTTCTGGGAGGGTCTGGTGTCCTCACTGTCACCGCTCTCTGTCCAACCGTCTTGACTTTCTGCTTAACCTTCCAAGGTGTGACCTCTATGAGATCTACCGGACTTACTTAGCTCTGTAGGTCTGGTGTTCTCTTACTTAACCTGCAATTGGAAGAGAGTGTCTTGGTCAGAAAATGCCCTGTATCCATACAGTGAGGGAGGAGGGACCATGTTGAGCTGTAGAATCTAGAGTCAAATTACTTGAGTCTGAATCTTTCTTGTCTGCTCTTGGTTGTGTATGACCCATATGCGATATTAAAAAGTCTAGTTGTCTTTCTTTACATTAATTATAGCAAAAGTTAATTCTGATTATTTCGTTTATAGACTTAAATCACTTAGGAAATGATTTGCATTTTTTCACTTAAACATTCTCTCACAACAGCTGTAAAATAGCAGCTGTTTGTTTTGCTTTGGTTTTGGTCTAATTTATTTTAAAGAGGAAAATGTGCCAGGTATGTCGCTGGGCCATTAAGATAGAGAAGAGGTGGATGCAATGAAGTAAGAGGATATGCTGACTGAGAGAAGAATGCCTGGGAAAGTTTGTCTGGGGAACTGGTATAGAAGCTGTTTTAGAGATGGACTACTAGTAGCTGGGGCAAAGCTTTTAAGGTTTGTTTGTTTGTTTGTTTGTTTTGTTTTTAATTGATTTTTTTTAGAGACAGAGGAAGTGAGTATGAGGGGGAAAAAGAAACATTGATGTGAGAGAGAAACATTGATCAGTTACCTCCCATACTTGCCCAGATGGAAGATCAAACAGCAATCTAGGTATGTCCCTGACTAGGAATCCAACCCGCAGCCTTTTGGTGTACAGAATGAAGCTCCAGTCAGCTGAGTCACTGACTCAGGGCAAAACATTAAGTTTTGAGATAGGAAGAGCTTTGCACAGTTGAAGGGCTGGGAAAAACAGTACCTGTAGCAACAAAGTGATCTTGGGAAAGGATTATGTAAAATGGAGCTAGAGATGTTATAAAAGATTCTAAGGAAGAAGAAGCAATCTGGTAGTACTCACTATTGTATCTCCAGACTCCATTCTGCCAAATGAGTGAATAAATCAACAAACAAATATATAAATGAGGTAACCTACAAGATATGGAGCTACCAACAGATTAGGAAGAATCTTGAGAGAGTTTAGTGCCATAGAAAGCAAAAGGAGAACATTTTTTAAATAGATAGGGATGGTCATGGCTGCTGAGAAGTGAAATAAGGTGCAGGTGAAAGTACCCAATGGTTTCACTAGCATTGTGGTCACTAGTCACCGCGGCAGGAGCGCATTCATTGGGAAGTGGAATTGGTAGTCAGAGCTGAGTAGGTTGATCTGGACAGTAATGGAGAACTTCCCTACAGGATGTAATTCTTATTTAGCAGTTGCAAAGTCTTTTAAGAAAGATATGAGATACTAGAGTCTTTGAATGTTAAAGGGTATATAGTCCAATGGAAAAAAAGAACATAGATGTAAGAGGGGAGTGGCATATTAGGGGATTTAGCATGCTGAGAATTACTGGATAACAAGACATTATATATATATTTTAAACCCTTGATTATCTCATTTTCAGCTTTCCCTTTTTATATTGAAGAGACCACAGCATTTTAGTTCTATGGGTACATTCCTAAATGAATGCCTCCTATTGTTCTCTGAATCTTTTCTAAGTAATCCTAAACACCATTATTATGAAAAAGCATGTCCTCAGGTGATGGAGATTTGTCTGCAGGTGGTTTATTAGAACCTGTCTCTGTAAACACTTCTAAGGGAATAAGAGAAGCAGGATTAGGCAGGAGGAGGTCGGGAGAGTTGAATTGTGCTGTAGTTGCAACAGTGGGCTCAGCCAGTTCCAATGAAGACTCGGAAGTTGATATGTCTGATCTGAAGCAAGAGCCTTTGTACTCTGTACCAACCTGACCTTAGGTACATGGTGCCCCCCAAAGGGTGTGGTATTTTGGATGAGACAGCTCACTTGAGCTCACAACCATTCCTGGAAGAGACTGCAATAACCTGGCATCTGGCAGTATTAGGCAATACTCCTGGCATCTGAGAGTATTAGAACTCTCTTTCAAAGGGGGAATGTAGGCAGCATCCAGAATTAAATTTATAATGAGGGGAAGGAGGAAAAAATGCAATGAGTAAGAAAGGAGTTTAAGGGCAGAGGAAACAGGAGTGATAGGTTATCAAATGAGTCTTCATTTTCTGTCTTCTAAGTATGTTAAGGTCTTCTCTAAAATATAACTTGACTGAAATCATTCACTTGTCTTTGAATAATCAGAGAGAACATACATTTAGTGCAGTTTTTATCCTACAGATTTCTGGATGTATTATTGTTGTTATTATATTGCTATTTAGCTCTAATGGAATATGTTTTCTTTGTTTCTAATACATGTGCAACTGACCAGAATCACAGATTATCATCTGCCTATCACTATGGGACTCGTTTTTTTGTGGTATAACTGAGCCTGTTACTTGATCTTTGACTTAATTTAGAATCATAGAGCATGAGCTCCATAGTGACTTCAATTATTTTAAGTTCTTTATTTCTTTCTTTCTCAAAGATTATGTATTTCTAGTAAATAATGCATTTTATCATTACATTTATTTATGGTTTGATCTAATTATTAATTCTATGCTGATGTCATAAAATACTAGAATTATTTAGGTGTAATTGCCTCTAGACTTGATATATTTCAGTGGAATAATTGTTAGAACATATAGTAGTAAGTGCATTATTTAACAAAAATGTTATCAAAACATGCTTTTATTAATAGGGTAAATGCTATTTTTATCTGCATATATGAATTTTGCCATCCCACAAATAAGTACAATATATTTCTTTGTATTTGGGAAAATTATAGCTAAACACCATTTAGTATTAATGTCAATTAATTTGGTTCTCTTTGTACTGTTTAACTTCTTATAACTTTAATTTGTAGCAATATTCATTGAAAATAAAGTTCATTAATTGATATTTTGTAACTCAATATATTTTTTAAATTGAAATCTGTTTTTTTTTCTCCTGAGGACTTCATAATTCATTGCAGTTATTGTACCCTACAGTCAGAACTTTATCATGATTGAATTTATTTGCATTTAAAAATTAACGTAACCTATATTTCCTGGTGGAAATCACCCTCAGTGAACAGTTTCAGAGTGAGTGTGTATTATTTATGTGTTCACTTGTTCTTTTTAACTCAATTTGTGCCAGGCAAGATTTGAGGAAATAATAAAAACACTGCATTTCATAGGAGTGTACTAAAGAAGAAATAGGTAATTAAAGCCAAGGGAAATATAAAGAAGTAATAACTGAAAACCAAAGAAAAGAGTATTATTAATATGTAGACACAAGGGTCAAAGCAGTTTCTAAAGCTGAGCTTCCAGCTTGGCTCTGAGTTTTCCAGCAGCAAAACAGAAAGAGAGAAATGCTCAGTTATACAGCATTCACTGCTAGAGAAGGTAAAAGCACTGTTTTCCCTTTACAGAGGAGGAAACTGCAACGGGCATTTATGTAACCTGCCCAGTGTCACATAACCAGCTTGAATTAGGATTACAAAACAGCTGACTTCTGTGTCATTTATCCTTCTCTATGAAATAGTTTTCAATATCTGCCCCACAAAAATCACTACAGAAAACACAGTACAGGAATCCAGAGTTTGTTGTAGCTGCATTACTGTTCTGAAAAAGGATCTTAGAGTATTTAGTGATAATTAATAGTGTGTCTTTGTTTATAGTTGAAGCTTAGTAAAGGTAGAACATTTCAATTGTACAAGCTATAAGATTAAACAAGGGCAAACAAATTTTGATGCTTTAGAAGAACCATATCACATTTTATATCCAAACTGTGAGGATGAATATTTGAAAAGGCTGATGGTTAACTATTTTGACTTACAAAATGGCTATTTTTGGGGGGGGGAGGGAGGACCTGGGCGGGAGGGTTAGGGGAGAATAGGGGAGGCCTGGGGGGGAGGGGAGGAAGGAGGCATATGTAGTACTATTTATAATATTTTAAACGATAAAAATGGCTATTCCATATGGTTTAACCTAATATTAAAAGTGATACCTTAAACATGTGATAATATAGAAGTATATTTGTCAGCAGCATCTTGTGGAGATTTCCTCTAATTCTGCCTCATCAGTCAATAAGTCTTGAAATTATTTGGTTTTACAGCCTGCAGAAGGCAACTTGTCATGACAAATAACTCTTTCTTATGAGACTGTGTCCTCATTTCTAATATCGAATTCCTGATATAAGAAAGTAAGTGTATTACACATTCTTTGTATACTAAAAAGTGATATATAAATGTGAAAGGTCTCCATTATATATTTATATATACACTAACTCAGGTTGACTGCAAACTCACCACACTGGCCTCCTTTTGCAAGCTTAATGAATCAAGCTAACAACATGGCCCTATTATATCTCCTTGTTTCTTCCTGTTCACCCATATATATCCAGACTTAAACCTAATATATTAAATACAAAATGTAACTCCACCATTTTTCCCTTTTTATTCCCCCTTTTAATATGTGCTCTCTTATTGTAATTCAGAAATCTTTTTTTATGCCAGCTTATATTCTTTCTGGAACATGGCTGATTATAAATAAATACATTTATTAAGTAGATGTTTTACATCAAACTGTTCAGTTCCACGGACCACTATGAATATGCAATTGTGACCTAATTCAAGAACACATTATTTTTCCTTAGCAGCAACATCAATATTGCATTATTTTTAGTAACTACTTGGAAAATTCTGTTGTGAGGGCTGTTATCTTGCCAAATCTGTACCCACAAATAATTAATGTAGACAAAATGGACACACAGCAAGCAGTTGTGGAACATGTCAGTGTTTAGAAGTCATTAGCACACTTTGATAAATAAGCCCTGATGAGGACTCACTGTGCAGCTCAAATGGTCAAGTTGGCACAGTAGATGTTGAACACAATGTTCATTTATTTATTTTTAATGAGACAATGGATGAATTATTGGGTAATGATAAGCTTTGCACCGTGTTTAAAACATTTCAAGTGTTTAAAAAGAAGAAACAACATTTTTGGACAAGCATTTCCCCATGTGATAACATAACAGACTAGAGTTCTGGTGCACACAATTTGTGCATGGTAGTGTGTGTCCCTCAGTCCAGCCTGCACCCTCTCCAACCTGGATCCTACCAGGATTGGGCCTAAAAAAGCAGTTGTACATCCCTCTCATAATCAGGACTGCTGGCTCCCAACTGCTTGCCTACTTGCCTTCTTGATTGCCCCTAACTACTTCTGCCTGCCAGACTAATCACCCCCTAACCACTGCCCTGCTAGACTGATTGATGCCTAACTGCTCCCCTGCCAGCCTGATTGCCTCTAATTGCTCTCCCCTGCAGGCCTGTTCCTCCCAACTGTCCTCCCATGCTGGTCATCTTGTGGCAGCCATCTTGTATCCACATGAGGGCAGCCATCTTTGACCCCATGGGGGCAGCCATCTTGTGTGGTGGAGTTTCAGTCAATTTGCATTTTACTCTTTTATTATATAAGATTGAGGCCTGGTGTAGGAAGCCAGCTGGTTTGCCCTGAAGAGTGTCCCTGATCAGGGTGGGGGTTCCCTTGGGGCATTAGGTGGCCTTGGTGGGTGGCCTGTGGTGGTTTTTAGGCTGGCCATGCCCCTGGCAACCCACTCAAAGGCCCTGGTATCTGGGATTTATTTATCTTCTATAACTGAAACTTTGTAGCATTAACAGAGAGGCCAAGGCCGGCCAGGAAGCTTGGCTTCTTCCATTGCCTGGGACAACCCAAACCTCCTGCTTGCTCCATGGCCACAGCCATCTTGGTTGGATTAATTTTCATACTCGCTCCTGATTGGCTGGTGGGAGTAACTTATGGGTGTAGCAGAGGTATGGTCAATTTGCATGTTTCTCTTTTATTAGTGTAGATTAAGCTAGATCTGAAGAGGAATCTAACTTAATGCACTCCTGGCAGGAATAGGGGCTGAAGGACAGTCAGGTCTATTGTCTTAGACCTAGTATTTCCATTCTGAAAGAGAAAGTCATCCACAGTATGAGTTGTGAAGAAATGATATGTGACTCCCAGAGACTTTGTGGGCCTGGATAATGAAGGTCTCATCCTATGGTCACTCTCTAATTGTTAATGTGAGGCTTGGGAACTTCCCCCTTTATACGCCAGGTCCCAGTCAGAACTGCCTTTACCAAGGAGAATGTAGACCGGACCACCTGTGCCTCTTGTTATTATTCCTGATTCCACTTATACAACTACTTTCAGATTTGTATGTCTTCCAAAAGCATTTATCTTATTCAATTATAATTATGTACCATTTCTTTCCCCTTTTGAATTTTGTAGTACATTCTGTGCCTTATATGTTTTTCCTTAGGTGGAAAATATAGGAACTACCATGAGTTATTCCAGCCCTCCTTCACATATTCATCTCAGAGTGTATTTACTGAGTACCCCTGTGTGTCCAGCCCGAGGTTGGGCACATCTCAGGAACTATAGCCACTACTGCCTGTACCAATTCTGCTCTCCACCAGAGATTGGTAGTCATAGAATAATATATGGTGTAAGTGCAATAGTTGCTTAAATCACATCCTTAAAATTTGGAATAAATCTGATTTTAATAAAAGTGCAGCAAAGTAACAGATGAAATAATATGTAGTCATTATTTTCTAAGAGTTTTAAAGAATTTCCAGACTATATTATGCTTTCAGTAACATCATAGGAGCAGGACTATCTCAACTATTTCAGATGAGCTATTAAAGAGAGTCAATAATGTGTTATCTGATTAGCCAATATCAGAATAATTTTCATATTGGGGCACTACTCAGATAGTATTGTCCTCTGGATTGTATATAGTAGATGTATTGTAGATCCCTAGGATCATGGAAATAGAGTTAGAAGAGACTTTAGTAATCATACAAAAAGTAAGCAAAATAAAAAAAACAACTCTTGATTATATGAAAGGATGCCAATATCAGACAGTGAATTAATGATTGAGGTAGATTGACCATCTAATTTACCTATGGCTAAAACATTGCCTTTTCTGATAAGCTAATTTGTGTTTCCTATAACTCTGTAGAAGTCTTCACCTTGATAGACAATGGTTCCCAAGTGAAAGTCTATATAGGTCAGGAAGATGCAGTCAGTCACCCCCCTGCTCCAGTTCTCTTGACCAAAGCTCCTAATTTCAGGAAAGCTAGTCAAGCTTTGATCTGGCAGACACAGGCCATTTTTACTTCTGACTTGGATCTTTGCTTTTGTTCAGAGTTCCCTGCTGTACTTTGTGATTTTAACAAGATCTGGGTACTGGTGGTTCGCATTATCATTAGTACATAGCTTTTGCTACACTTCTAAATCTTTATTCCAGCGAGGCTAATTCTGATTTTTTTTTACAACAGTGAAGAATTGCTACCTTTTCTACAAAGGGAAGTTGGAGTAGTTAAAGGGCATTTCAGGAGAGGGTGAACAGCAGTGGAAACAGTACATCATTGTGATTAAGAATAGGAAGTTGGGCTCAGAATGAAAGTAATCCATGCCACATACTAGCTCTGTGTCTTAGGTAAGATGGTTAGCCTTTCTGAGCCTCCATTTCATCATCTTTAAACAGGAATAGTGCCTACTTCACAGAGTATGTAAAGTTCATAAAGCCTAAGAGAAAGCATTAAATCATTGCTGGTATTGAAAGTAGCAAACCTGTTTTAGGAAGAAAATGAGGATAGAGGAGTTACCAATTACAGTATTTAGTCCATATGCATTAGAACAAGCAGACAAACACGATGGGAAATTCTGTAGTTCTTGCCTTAAACTTCTGAGGAGGTTTTCTTCGAAGTTTCATGAAACATCTCCAGTTGTGTTTCCTTAAAGCAGGGGTCAGCGACCCATTTTTTGTAAAGGGCCAAAGGCCCAGATAGTAACTGTTTTATTTAGGCTGTGTGGGATGAGAGTCAAAATCAAGATTATAATGCCTATATAACAAACACATTTCCACAAAATTTTATCGATGAAATTCAAAGTATAATAATAATTGAGTACACATCTTTGTAATACAAGTCTACTGATAACACAAGTTGAATTATTTTTTGGGGGGAGGATAATAACATTTTCTTTAATTGTGGTTCAAAGTTACTCTTCCCTGTCATCAAATTGATTATGGACATTTGTCTGTAAAATGCACTCTTAGCTTATGGACTGTACAAAAACAGGTGGCCTTCTAAATTTGGCTCGTGGACTTTAGGTTGCTGGCCCAGGTCTTAAAGGATTAAGGAAGAAAAAGAGCCTTGAGAGATTCTGATAAAATTAACATGTTTGTAAGTAACTGTTTGAGTAGCCGCCAGCTAATTTTGACTCACCAAGCGAAAACCATAGCTGTAATGGTATCTGAAACATCTTTAGATGTAGAGTGCAATTGGAAACAAAATCTTGGGCCTATGCCACGGTTTCTGAGCATCCTTTCCCTTTTTACATTTGCCTGGACTTTCTGCTAAGAGATTAGACAGAGTTGTTTTATCTTCTTATGTGGATGTTCTCAGATGTTGGGGCCAGTGTCGCAGAAGGGAGAAGACGCACCTCCAAGGCGGTGATGAGGGATGCTTGCTTCACTCCCTCTGTCAGCAGAACGCAGGAGCCTGGAAGTGAAAACACAGAGTGGAAATTACCTTTTCCCTTTACTTGTGCCCAATGTGGAAACGTGATAAAGAAGTGAAATCCATAGATATCCCACAGAACCCTTTCTTAAGTGATGAAAAGAAACCCAAGTTAAATTACTTAGTTAATATTATTTTGGATAAAATTCAGATAGGAAAAGTATACAGATACCTTCATAGTGAAAGGTGCCTAGCTCCAACTGCCACACCATAGTGAGCATCCTGCATGCCTGGGGCTGGCAGAGTGAGTATCTGGACTTGCTGTGGCTTTGGGGAATTCTAGACTTTAGGTATAATGGAGTGGTATGGTCAGGAAAGGGAATTTAAATATGACTCTAATAGGGGCAAACATAGTCTTTTCGTACTGTCAGCATTATGGATTGCCAAGAGCAATGGGTGAAGAGAGCCCCTTGGAGTGGTAGAGTTGATCTGCCCTAAAATCTTCTTCATTTGAATGCAATTGAATGATGATTGCTAGGCGCATTATTTTGTAGGAATCAAGACATCAACCGTGTGTGGAAACTCTGCCATATTCTGGGGATGAAGTAGATAGAGGAAAGAGCCTAGAGTGGCAGGGAGCACATGGAAAAGAGAACATGGAAAAATTATGGTACCTCAGAGGAAGTACAAAAAGTCCCTAAATCAGTTAGGAGTTTGGGTTCATTGAAGGCATCTGAGTTTCCATATGAGCCTAAGGGATCCATGGAAAATCCCATTCACTGCAGAGACCCAATGCAGAAAGGACAAGAGGTGGGGGTGGGAGGTAGGAGTGAGTTCAAAGAGGATGTGTAGGGATGCCAGGTCCAGAGGTGACATACCACTTCATTCCGAGAAGGGTACGGCACCAAGTTCTTTGCTCAAAAATTTGAGTGGCAGGAAAACATTGGAGGCAAGCTGGGGCAGCTGTGTGGAGAGTGATGGCAGGTCTTCCCTCTGACCTCCACATGCTGGGCAACAGTGGGCATACTCATGAGCAATACAGGAAATGGAAACTGCATAGTTAGGGTTTCCAGAATATCCCGAATACTCCTGATGTTCTTCAGAGGTCAGCTAAAACTGTGAGGCCTTATAAAAAGAAGTTAAGGTTAACTCTGTAACTGATTTATCTGGATGATAATATAGCTTGAATAGAAAATCGTATTTTCACAATTTTGTTAAACAACTTTTTAAAAAGTATTTAAATGTTCTCTCCTCCCTGAAATGCAGACTTAATCCAGCAGACTCTAGTTCTTAATGTATATTAGAGCAATGCACTCCATTGATGAGAAACCAATCAATGTTCACTATAATTGCTTTTCTCATTACAGCATTTATTGAGAGTCTATTAAATGCCAGATGCTGTGTTATAATTATTAGGTGAATTTGATAAGCATTCTGGACAAAAGAGCTTTAACAATCATGCTGGTTATGCCTTTATGGTCACTACTAAAGAAGAAAGACATAAAATTGTTGCAAAAAAAAGAGGTCATGACTAACTTAAAATTTCTGACAGTGTTTACTTTTAACAATGGCTTATTGCCAACCCAAATCATCTCTAAGATTATGTATGCACTGAAATAATATACAGTGAGATTTTGTCAGATGCGGTCTTTTTTTAAACAAAAGTATCTGTCCCTAAAAGGAAAATCTAAATTGTCTAAAATTGCAAGCACAATAAATATCCTTCTGGATTATGCAGCAAACTCTGGCAACCTTTACCCATTTGAGTTTAGCACAGCAATTCCTGCTGGGAATTCCCTATTACAAAGTGCATTGGCTTTCATGGTTTGAAAACTACTCCTATTCAAATCAGCTTCAGGAGGGTGAAATAGGACAGAGAAAACTTCTTAAACATCCTCTTAAAAATGATGGGGAGGAAAGGATAAACTTGAGTGAATGTGAATTTCAAGATTTGAGAATAGGGTATTTTTTAACCCTTTTGTTTTACCCTAAAATAGAATAATTTCCAATGGATATAATTGCCATGGAGATACATCGTTTAAGAACATATAAAGTCATCCAATTATAGTACTAGAAAATATTGAACACAATATTATAGATGTTATTTTTTGATATTAACCTTTTTAATTAAAATGATACCAATTGTGTATTGGGATGAAATGAGAAAAAAATATGTACATTGTGAATATTTGTTTCTCTTTTAAAGAAGTGTACATTGCTTAAAATATTTTTTTTTATTGGCAAACTAACAGAAACTGACCATTTGGGGGCCATAGTTCTCAAGCAAAACATGTTATCCCTGTAAATACGCCTCACACATACATGCATGGTGTGCAAAACTGTGTTTACAGTTGTGACTATAAGAACAGTTTGTTCTTGTATTATTATTTACTTATTATTGTATAATTTGTTTATATTGTGTAAACCTACCTTTGCTCACCCCATGTGTTTTACTTAAATAGTGCATATAGAGCAATTAGCAAAATGCCTACCCCAGAGTAAGCCCTCAGTATTTGTGAATGATAACTCTCTGCTTGCCGGTTTTCCTTTTTCTTTGACTTTACTTCTTTCTACCTTTTGTCCGTCCTGCACTTCCTTTCACTGTCTCACTGTGCTTTCTGTTTTCTAGTTCCCTGTTTCTTAATTCCTTTCTCCTTCTTTTACTCCTCTTTATCTTTTCTTACCATTTTCTGAACTAATGAAAAAAAGAGGTTAAAAGTGAGAGGAAAACATTGGATTATTGTTAGAATAACACCATGGTAGCAAAATAAAGTACTGTTGCAAAGTCGAGTGGCATTTTTGTTTTAGATGAGGGGAGATGTATGGCAGTGGTCAGCAAACTGCGGCTCACGAGCTGCAGTTTGCTGCTCTGTTGACTAATGAGTTTGCCAACCACTGGTGTAGGGGATTGTGGGAGGTAGGTATGGTAAAGGGATGTGAGGGGGGAGTTTGGTAGGAGGCGAAAGGAGCAACTTTCATGGAAAAGGACTTTGAATAATGAGGAAGAGTCTCCATGGAAGCATTTCTGATAGAAGTTTCTGTTTTCTGATTGAAACCAGGGAGCTTCATGCAGTGGAAGGCATTAGCAAACATTCTGTAGGAGGCTTTAGTAGAGCACACTGGAATCTCAGAATGTTACCTACATCATTCCATTCAGGACACAGCTTAGTGCAACAGAAGCTAAAAACAAATAGACATACAGTTGGAGAAAAATTATCCTATAAAAATAAAGAGCTAATATGCAAATGGTTGTCACAGCCTCACATGCCATAAAGGCTCAGACTCTCAACACTGGGGAGAAAGGAATGGGGACCAGCCAGGCGCAAATGAGCTCATATAAGAGAAATGGGGACCAGTCAGGCACAAATACACTCATTAGAGAGGAATGGGGACCAACCAGGAGGTGGCCTGGGAGAGGGACAGACCACCCACTCTGTGCTCCTGGGTACCTGCAGCTGCAGCCCGGTGAAGCTGCCTGCTCACTATCCCCTGCAGCTTCAGCTAGCCCGAGAAAAACTTGCCTGGGTCCTTGGTGCCTGTGGCTGGCCAGCGGGAGGGAAGTCCAGGTCCTAGGTACCTGTGACAGGCTGGAGGAGAGAATTGTGGGTCCTGGGTGTGGGGCAAAGCAGAGGTGGTTAAAGGCTATTAGGCAGGCAGGCAGAGGAGTTAGAAGTGATCAGGCAGGCAGGCAGATGAGTGGTTAGGAGCCAGCAGTCCTGGATTGTGAGAGGCAGTCAGACATCCCCCATGTGGTCTCAGATTGGAGAAGGTGCAGACCAGGTTGAGGGGAACCCCCCCTCCCCATGCACGAATTTCAAGCACTGGTCCTCTAGTTGAAATATAAACAAAATGCACTGACAGCCTCCTCCTTCTACCACATTCAACATTCTCCTTGCTCAGCTCAATATTCTCTGCAGTCCAATTACAACAGCTAGATAGGGAGGATTTTTTTTTCCTGTTTAAAGGAAGGAAAACAGTCAGGTCATATCTTTACTTGAATGTAAACATCTTTCCATCCTGAGTGGTGGTAGTTTGATGGTAAACTGTAGGTTTCCATATATATTTCCAGTTTTACCATGGAGATAGTTGTTCAGAGGGAGTGGTTCAGACCTTTAAGAAAATAACTCTTGGGGGTTTCTTGGCTTCTTCCTTGTGCTAGGCCTTAGGGAGTTTGTGTCATTGCGACCACCCAATGGGTTGTAGTGAGTGAGGTAAAGGTCTAGAATAGTGAGTAGAAGTCTAGAAGAACATGCCTGGTGTTGAGCTTTCCATAACTAATACAAGTTACTCCCAAACACAGTAAGTGGATCAGTGGACACTTAGACTTCCTAGCACAGGGATAGGGAACATTTTTTCTGTCAAGGGACATCTGGATTGTTATAACATCATCCAAGTGCCACATAAAATTATCAGATCAAAAATTAGCCTGCTATATCTGGTCAAACATTTAATTAACTCACCCCTAATGCCCTGGTAGAGGCAGACCAAATGATTTCACAGACATTATATATCCCATGGGCTGGACATTCCCCACCCCTGCTAGCAGGTCTTTCCCATATGCTTCAGTTTTGGTATTTTCCTTCATAAATTAATTTGACTTTTTTAATTTCTGCCTTCTTGTTTATATCAGTCTTTATTTAGGCAGCTTGTGACATCCTGCCACTGTTGAAATAATGCTTCAGAACTCTAAATTTGTCACTCATTTGGTAGAGGAGAATCCAAAGGAAAACATAAAAAAGGAGTAGTATCTCTTAAGCACAATGATAAATTACAAATATGTAATGTATGCATACATATTTAAATATGCAACTATGCTGAAAAACATAATTAATTTATTTAAGTGACTCTGCTGAGCCATTGTACAGTTAGTTGACAAGACAGTGATAAAAGAGTTGTTAACTAGCTTCTAATGAGTTGAAGACATCTACAGTCACTTGTTAATAGTATATTAATTGGACACTTAATTATAAAAAAATCCATTAGATGTTTCCCTTTCGTGCATGCTTGGGTACTCCTTTCTCATATTTTTAAAAATAAGCATGGAATGAATTTTATATCAACAGAGAAGTTGAGAATAAAATTTACATGGTGATTATGTAACACTAGAGGCCTGGTGCACGAAATTCGTCCCTGGGGGCAAGGTGTCCCTCAGCCCAGCCTGTACCCTTTTCAATCTGGGACATCCCTCTCACAATCTAGGACCGCTGGCTCCCAACTGCTCCCCTGCCTGCCGTCCTAATTGCCCCTAACCACTTCTGCCTGCCAAACTGATCAACCCCTAACCACTCCCATGACAGCCTGATTAATTCCTAACTGTTCCCCTGCTAGCCTATTTGTTCCTAACTTCCCTCCACTGCAGGCCTGGTCACCCCTAACTGCCCTCTCATGCAGGCTTGATCACTCCCAACTACCTTCCCTTGCAGGGCTGGTCCCACCCAACTGTCCTCTCCTGCTGGCCATCTTGTGGTGGCCATCGCATGTCCACATGGGGGCAGCTATCTTGTGTGTTGGAGTGATGGTCAGTCTGCATATTACTCTTTTATTAGATAGGCTAGATGCCTGGTGCAAGGGTGGGGGCTGGCTGATTCACCCTGAAGGATGTCCCAGATCAGGGTAGGGATTGCCTTGGGGCATGAGTTGGCCTGGGTGAGGGCCCTGTGGTGGTTTGCAAGCTGGCCACGCCCCTTGGTGACCCACATAGAGGCCCTGGTGTCTGGGGTTTATTTATCTTCTACAATTGAAACTTTGTAGCCTGGAGTGGACTCAAGCCTTCTGCTTGCTTTCTGATGACAGCCATTTCTGTTGCAATTTATTTATCTTCTATAATTGAAACTTTGTATCCTTAAGCAGAGGCCTGGGCCTGCCAGGGTATGGGGAAAGCTTGGCTTCCTCCATTGCTGGGGAAACCCTAGCCTCCTGCTCTTGTCAGTTCCATGGCTGCTGCCATTTCTGTTTGGATTTATCTAACTTCTATCATTGAAACTTTATAGCCTTGAGTGAAGACCTAGGCTGGCAAGGGCAGGCAGAAAGCTAGGCTTCCTCCATTGCCAGGGAAACTCAAGCCTCCCTCCTGCTCTCTGTGGCCATAGTCATCTTAGTTGGGTTTACTTGCATATCTGCTCCTGATTGGCTTGTGGGCATGGCTTGTTGGTATAGCAGAGTTATAGTTATTTTGCATATTACTCTTTTATTATATAGGATGGCCTCCAAGTCACTAAATAATGTTGATTGGGATTCTGAGATGGTATTTTACCAAATCCCTTAATTCTGGGCAAGATTAACATATGATTCTCACTATCTTAATCCAGACATGCCACTTTAGGTAAAGATAAATAATGTTGTTTGGAAATACTCCTATCACTTATATATTATTTCTTTAGAAAAATCTATCTACAGTTTTTTAGAAGCATTTTTCTGGCTCCTTTATAGATATAATAAAAAGATTAGAAATTTGTCAAACCTCATGATGTCAGATTTGATAGGAATGCTAATAGTTCTAGTTCTCTCCAGTATTGAGAGTTTTTATATCGATATCATGTAAGTTATTGTGATTCAGTATAGATTGGTTAAAAACCATATGATATGCAATATTGTATGCAAGGAATTTATAAGATATTTTATATATTCAATTTTATCTTCCAAGAGTGTTGTTTTATTTTATAAGGACATGCATGCTTTTAGAAGAACTAAACTCTCTTTTATAAGAAACTGGTTTGGCTCACTGGATAGAGCTTCGGCCTGTGGACTGAAGGGTCCCAGGTTCAATTCCAGTCAAGGGCATGTACCTTGGTTGCAGCTGATCGATGTTTCTAACTATCTATCCCTCTTTCTTTCTCTCTGTAAAATCTCAATAAAATATATATATATATATATTTTTTTAAAGAATTAACTTTAATTTGTAAATAATTTTTAAGGAAAAAAATTCAGAAAAATGACAAAAAAAATCAACAACCCACACCAGAGCCCATTTTCCAGGAAAGTAAGAGGTTATTAACATTTTGCAAATGTCATTCCATAAAACTTTCTATATAAAGGTAAAGGTATAGAATGAGTGGGCTGAGGTAATCTCTACCTATACTTTCAGTATTTCTAGGTCATTCTGACTCAGAGCAGTATCCCTTGAGTCACCAGCAGATTGTTGCTATCCCCGCTGTTTCATTTTTCCTTCATCTCTGGCTATCAAATTCAGGGGCCTAAAGAGAAAACAGTAGAGGCGTTTACCCTAGGGTTTACCACTCCTTCCAATTTGGAGTATTCTTTGGGCAGAAACCTTTACATATTTTCCCATTATCCATCTGAATTCAACTTTAATGCATCAAATTTAGTAATTTAAAAAATAACCTAATCATTCATACCTCTACTAAATTTGCTTTTATTTTCAACATAATTTTATTTGCCAAATATTTATTGAATGTATGTTATGTGCTAGACATTGTAATACAGTTAATTTGTCAGTAAATGAAGGAGGCAAAGATCCTTCCTCTATTGAAGCTTACATTTTAAAAGAAGAAATGGACATTAACTCATAAACATAATAAATTGGGAAGTTACATAACATGTTGGAAAGTGGAAAATTCTGTGGAAAAAGAAAAGGTAGACTAGTGTAAGGCAGATCTGGAAAGCCAGGGTGGAAGTAGAATGGGTTGCAATTTTGAGTATAATGGTTTTGTGAAGATATCATTTGAGCAAACATTTCAAAAGGTGAAGGATTTGGCTGTGTGACTATCTATGAAAAAAGTATTTTAGCTGATTTAATCAGCCAAGACAAAGTTTTCAAGATAGGACCGTGCCTGGTATACTCAAGGGAGCATTTGTGGCTGGAACAGAGGGAAGCAAAGGAAGGCACTGGGGGATGAAGTCAAAAGACAATGAGAGCCTGACAATTGAGTGTTGTAATCCTTGTAACAAATTTTGTTTTTCTCCAGAGTGAAAGAGTGGACCAGTGTGGACTGTTTAGCAGAGGTGCATATGATCTGAGTTATATTTTCAGATCATCATTCGTGTGTGTTTGTGGGGCGGAGGAAGAAGAGTCTGTAGGATGGCATGGACAGAAAGAGAGAAAATTAGGAAGCTATTCTATAGTCCCGGTGACAAATGATTGTATGAAGGGTTAGTCTAGAAAGGCATCCATAGAGATAGTAAGAAGTCACTGGATGATGGATATGTTTTGAAAATATAACTAACAAGGTTTCCTGACAGATTGGATGCGGGTTATAACAGCAGAAGAGAAGTTAAAGATGAATTTGGTTATTGTGGCCTTCTTATTTGGAGTTGCCTCTGCTGAGATGAGGAGGGCTTTGATGGGACAGGGCAGGGAGATATCAGGAGTTCAGTTTTTGACAGAAGGAGCTTGAGTTGCTCTTTACAAATCCAGATAGAAATGTTAAATAAGCAGTTGGGTAAACTATTTAAGAGTCTGCAAGAGCCAAAACCGGTTTGGCTCAGTGGTAGAGCGTTGGTCTGCGGACTGAAAGGTCCCGGGTTCGATTCCATTCAAGGGCATGTACCTTGGTTGCGGGCATATTCCCTGGTAGGGGGTGTGCAAGAGGCAGCTGGTCGATGTTTCTCTCTCATCAATGTTTCTAACTATCTCTCTCCCTTCCTCTCTGTAAAATATCAATAAAATATATTTTTTTTTAAAAAGAGTCTACAAGAGATCCAAACTGGAGAAATAAATGTGGGTGCTATTGGCGAACAGGTATTATTAAAAACCGGGAAATCACTAGGGAAGTGGGATAGAAAAGAGGATCAAGGGCTGAGTCAGAGGCAATCGGCAGCATAACTTACCCATTAAACTCAAATAGTTCTTCATTTTGAGTATATTCACATTAGACATATAAATGTCCTCTTCAAAGCACCCAATAGAGATAGTTAAGGTAGCCGAAACCAGTTTGGCTCAGTCGATAGAGCGTCAGCCTGCAGACCAAAAGGTCCCAGGTTCGATTCTGGTTAAGGGAATGCACCTTGGTAGCTGGCACATCCCCAGTAGTGGGTGTGCAAGAGGCAGCTGATCAATGTTCTCTCTCTCATTGATGTTTCTAACTCTCTATCCCTCTCTCCTTCCTCTCTGTAAAAAAAAATCAATAAAATATATATTTTTAAATTTTTTTAAAAATTATTTTATTAAGGTATTATATGTGTACATAGCTTACCATTACCCCCCCTCTCCCATTTATGCCCTCCCTCCCCAGAGTTCTGTGTTCCTTGGTTGTACTTATATTCATGCATACCAGTCCTTCGGTTATTCTCTTATCTCCCCCCAGGTCTCCTTCCCCTCCCTGCTATCACTTGACAATCTGCTTGTTTTATGGTGACTATCTCAGAATCACATGAATAGAATCCGCTCCTCATTTGGCAGTCTGCTTGTTTTATGGTGACTATCTCAGGACCATATGAATAGAGTCCGCTCCTCCTCTAGTTCACACCGCCCCTACACCCGGGTCCCACTGCTTCGCCTGTGACACAGGGCTCACCGGGGCACCCGGCCCCTTTAGGACACACGGCTCACCTGGGCCACACGGCCCCCTGGGACACACAGCTCACCCGGGGCACATGGCCCACTGGGACACACAGCTCACCTGAGGCACACAGCCTCCTGGGACACATGGCACACCCGGAGCACACGGCCCCCTGGGACACATGGCTCACCCGGGGCACACGGCCCCTCTGGGGCGCTGGGGTCTCGAATTGGAGGCTCCACGCTAGCTCCTTGCTAGCACAGTGGGCAGGCTGGGATGGCTGCAGGCGGGCTGAGATGGTTGCAGGTGGCGAGACCGCCCTCAAAGGTGTCTCTTTCAGTGCGGAAGCGGAGCAGCTGCAGACATGGAGGCTAAGTTCTGAGGCTGCCCACTCCCTGAGCCCTGGGCATAGTGAGCTCTGTTCTCGGTGGATTTCCTTTATTCACGGTGGCGGTAGCGGGTGAGGCAGCGATGGTCGCTCCTGTGGTTCAATTTCCACTGTAGTTTTAAAGTTCACATGGTGGCAGTGACAGAAGCTTCGGCTGGGCTATGCACAGGTGGAGGAAGGACTCGCTATGGCCGCAAACGGAGGGTCCTCGCCAGCTCCTCACCAGCCGGGCGAGCGCAGGGGCTGTGCAGAGCTGGCTGCGGGCGGGGACATCTATTCGCCAGCACGGTGAATTAAAAATTTAATTTTAACAAACTTAAAAATTTGTTTCTCAGATTTTTCTTTTCTCTCTACATTCATCAAGTGGCTTCATTATTTTTTCAGTATATTTCTAAAGATTATCTCAAAATAGATATTTTTGAAGTGAAATAAGTGCATGCTTATTGCATTTATCTATTCAAATGTGAGTTTCAACTTGTCATGTTAGAAAGAAGAAAAATATAAAATTTTAAGTCATATGAGTGTGTATAGTATGAAAAATTCTAGCATGAAAATTTTTATTTTAAAATGAAACAAAAATTTTATCAGAACTCTGTAGGGTGTAATTATTTTTAAAGGTATTTATTATGGAGAATAACAGATCTGCATCTAAATAATATAATAAATTGGATTATAATAAATTCAAAATGATTACCTGTATTCACTTTACCTTGTATTCATTTTACTTGTGTGTTCTGTGTGTGTATATATAGTATATCATTATATATACATACATTAATGAGGTACACATATAAAATCTCTATGAGGGTATCAGTCTGTTGCTTTGTTCCTCTTCTCAAAATTTAAAATGTCATTGCAGATGTCTGCAGTAAGGTTTCCTTATAGAGTATCATCATAAAAGCAATGTTTTATAAGATGGTTTTTTAAAGCTTTCTGTTTTGAAATAACTTCAGTCACAGAGAATTTGCACAACTTATACTCAGAATTCTTGCGTATCCAGATTCCCCAGCTGTTAACCTTTTACAACACTTACTTATTCTCTTCTTCTCACTCTGTAATATTTTTATGAAATCATTGAGACTAATCTGTATATATGGTGCTCCTTTATTTCTAAATATTTGTATATATTTCCTATAAAACAGGGTCATTTTCTTATATAACTGTAATACAGTTATCAGGATCAAGAATTAACACACATGTAGTTCTATAGACCTTTGTGAAATTTCACCATTGTCCCATGTGTAGTCATTAATCATAGACCACTTACTTTTATTAAGTAGTCTACCTTATTTATAAAATACCACTTCAGTCATTGCTGGTGTTTAGTTATAGAGTGGTGATAGTTGACATAAGCAAATGACCATGTGTGTGTGACCTTCCTGTGATAAGGAGAGAGTTATAACTGCTTAAATCTCCTTAGTAACCCTATTGGCATAAATGTCAATGATGCATTGTTCTCATAATACTGGTTGTGCTCACTTGTTTTCTAGTGCCATATTATTGCACATATTATATACTATTATACACTGTTGTTTAAAAAGTTACTTAAAATGTTTTTTTCAGTTAAATATCTGACACTATCTCATTCAAAGGGTTTTACAAATAACATGCCCCCAATGTCCTCTCTTTTTTAAAACATGCCTGGAATAAGTATACATAACCAATGTTCAGATTAAACAAAACATGCATGAATGAATGGAGAGAAACATATTCTTGTTGAAAGGATGGCGATTTTGATGAGTGGGAAGAGGCATTGTATATGTTCCCATTTTAGTGAATCTCCCTCTGTCTTTATTGGTCACTAGCTATTGTCTGCTTCCTGTCAACCAAGAGATTCCCATTTTTAAGCTTTATTTAGATTATTGGCTTTCAAAATGTGTTCCTTAGCATCATATTGTGCTTTAAGGGGGAAATCATTATTTAATTCAAATTTAACTTTAAAAATAATCGTTTAATAACCCTAAAATAATACACAGGTATTAAATAACAAATTTGAATACACTGAAGATCACCAATGTATTTAATCTATTTTACTAAATTAATTCTTGAAATGAATTTTTCCTACCATCTCTGGGCGATTCTAGAAAATGTGTTATTGACTGGATAGTTTAAAACATTAATTTTCTTAACAAATATTTTAAAGTTGTTAACATAATGTCTAATTACTATAGTATACATGTTACATAACAAGTAAAACTCAGTGGATGCTTTAGCAAGTATTATATAAATATTACCCACCCCATCACAAAAATGCCATTTCCCATAATACTAATGTTTTTGGTCAAATTGAAAGGTCTCATCCACCTACATTGCGTGCTGTTAAGCAAAATAAGCTGAATTTGGCCACGCAAGATCATTTAAGTTCCCTAATGGTTCTTTAATTATAGTTACTTGCAAGTGACTGCAGTTAAAGAACTGGCAATGGAGTTGAAATAAAATGTGGAGTCAGCCTGAAATAAATTATTTTTGAATTTTTAAATGATTTCACCATAAAGTTACCTTATATCCTGGATTTTTTAAAGTATTATTGATTTCAGAGAGGAAGGGGAAGGTAGAGATGAGAGAATCATTGATCAGCTGCCTCCTGCACAACCCACACTGGGGATTGAGCCTCTAACAGGGGCATGTGCCCTGACCAGGAATCAAACCTTGACCTCCTGGTTCATAGGTCAATGCTCAACCATTGAGATATGTCAGTTGGACTATATCTTGGATTTTTAATGAAAATTATATGTTTAATATATCAATTAAAATAGACTTTGAAGCCTACCTTCTGCTAAACAAAGCAGATATAGACTGAGTTGTCTATTCATTGACTTCATCCACATGGAATATTTAATACTTAAGAGATGCAAGTAAGTTATTAGTATTTTATTTCCAATTTGAATAAAAGTTCTACTACCCCTCATTCAAGCTACCAGATTAGTTTCATTGGTTAATATTCTGAGATTTCAAGAGGAGTTCTTGAGAAGCATACCAATATCAGCTATATTTTTTGTGTGAAATATAGCTCTGTAATCAAAATGAAATCCATAAGTAATTCAACTTTGGAAGCAGCAGTCACCTATCACACTCAATTGTAAAATTTTGTGTTGTAAAAATATATCAATTCTGTTATGGAGTATATATATTATAGTTTTGAACTTATACACATTAATATATACTATTAAAATGCCACTTCTAGTAGAGACTTTATAGATTGAATAAAGGTTTCCACTGCTGAAAGTTTGGTAACTGGTGGTTTGAATTCCTCAGAAAAAAAAGAACATACAGATCTCTGGGGTGTTTTTGAAAACCAAACAGATCTTCAGTATTGCATTAATGTGTTGCAAGTGCAGATAAAATAGAAAGTTGTCCTTGCTTTCCAGACTTGTCTAAATACTCCAAAAGAATCTACTTCCTCAGAGATCTCAATCTTCTAAATGGCCTCACTGCTCTCTTTTTTCCCAGTGGTTCCAGTGAGTTGGGAGCAGGTTGAGGTTGTACATCCTGCTCGGGGCCATTGCTGGGAGAAATTGTGTTGTGAGTTTGTTCCTTAGAGGAAGATTGTGAAAAAAATGGGTGAAGGGAAATAGAAAGGAAATTGGTCTGAAGGGTAATGGCTAAATCAGGAGCAGATGATTCCCAGGGCAGAAAAGGCAATTTGTTTTTTGTTTTTTATTTATGTACCTGGGCTCCTGAGCAAACAGGAAAGAGCAGCGCAGCGTGGCTTTTAGCCTTCTGTGAAATTTCTGGCAGGCGGCTTTGAGGCTATTTCTACACCATGAAGAGGACTGATGCAAGTTCTCATGAATATTTACTACTGAAAAAAAAAAGATTTAAAAATTATGATGATAAAGCAAAGCAGCTATATTTGTTTTAACAGTATTTTTATGGCAGTTTCAAAATACTCTAAATAAGGATAATATGTTTAAAATAATAATAACAAATAAACAAAAAAAAACACATGAGACAATGACCATATGTCACTTTAAAATAGGTTTTATTCTGAAATTTAAAGGAGTAATACTAAATAGTATTGTGAATGACCACTTAGGAGTACTATGTATTAAATTTCCCCCCCAACTAAGATTTAGCTATGTTTGTTGGAAAAAGGTGTGTAGAAGAGCATAATGAGGCATAATGAGGATCTTGTATTATTCATTGATTGATGAGTGTTTAAAGGATCACTTCAGTATACTGCAATTTGGTGGTTAATATTTAACAATAATTAATATATCAGTCTGAAGCAGAAAAAATATCTCGAGGTTTTTTTTATTTTTGCTATTTCTTATAAAGGTTATTGTGAAAGATATACAACTATTAAACTTTATTTAAAATGTTCTGGTTTTATGATGAGTGGTTAATATGTATAGTGAGAAATATGACTGTGAGTAATTTTTATAGTTTATTATTCTTTTTATTTTAGGTTCTTTGTTTTTCCAAAATACTTCTTTGGTTGAAATGTATGCATATCACTCCTACAGCCAGAAGATACCCTGGCATCTACGGAGGCTCACACCTGTGTAGAGCTGGCCATCTTGTTTCCTTTGACACCAGTTTCAGTTTTGGTGAACCTAAGGGTTTCATACTGTGATGGTTCATTAGACAGAGAAGACAGTAATGAAAGTGCTGTTTTCTAGAATGAGCCAAACACATCCCCACTCTGTATTTTTTGTTGTTTGAGAACACGCATCTTTAGGCCAGGGCAGGCATTCCCAGCAGGACCACGGCATAGGCCCTCACGGAGCCTCGCTACCTGCCCATACACATTCGCCAAACTGATCTTTCTTGAATACAAATGTGAAAGTACCTCTTTCTTAAGGTGCTTTACAGGCTTGGGCTTGCCTTAACTAGAAAACTCAGGCATCGTAGAGGATAACAACCAGCTTTCTGTCTCAGTCCTGTGAGGCTCTGTGTGACCTGGCCCAGCCTCTCTACCAGGTGGACTGTGCATCAGGGGCCCGTGCACAGCCAATGTCCTGATCACATGGGCCCGTTTTCTGCTCCTTGAAAACGTCATTCCTTTTCTTGCCTTGGACCGTCTATATCCTTCACTCTCTTCCTCTCTCCTTTGGTCTTCCCTAACCAACTTTCTTTGATCCTTTAGAACTCAGATTAAAGAAGTTAGCCTTCTACTGATCCCAGCATAGATGAACACCCCATTTGTTGTTGATTTTTTGCCATTTTTGCTTTTTAAATATTATATATTTATCTGTAGCATTTATCATATTACATGTAGAAATATGTTATTAATTTCAGGATTGGTGTTTAATCGTCAGCCACTCCAGATAGAATGCATAGAACAGAGTCATGAACATAGAGAATATGCATTGGATATTATTTAAACAAGTGCCGTCAGATATATATTTATAAATACATAGTTATTAATTTACATATATTTTAAGGGATTATCTTGAGATCTTGATTTCTTCAGTATTTGAGGCAGGGCAGAAGTAGCACTGTCTAGACATACAGCAAAAAAAGAACTGTTTTTTGGCAATCTGAATGATTTTTCCTACTCTGCATCATTTACACTGCTCAACAAAACACAGTGTTCTGTTCAGCAGTGTAACCCAAAATGCACTTCAGACTGTGCATTCCACTTTTAAGAACTAGTGGAAAATAATTAAATTGTATCTTCTGTCACAGCAGGTATGGGGATTTAAAATGACGCTTCATCTTAAAGAATTGTCTGTTTCTTAGGATTCAGGTGTTGAGATACCCTCATATCCACCCCATTTTTTTTTTATAAGGAACACGAGGCTTTGGTAATAATCATAGATCTAGAGATAGAAGTGTTCCTGCTGAGATAATTGAGGTCCCGTGACTTTCAGGACCCAGATGGGCTGTTTTGGAAATAGATGTGTTCAGCTGAAAGGCATTTCCCCCAGGGGTTCTTGGCCTCTTCATGTTCTCCTGATTTTTCTCTAATTCAATAGGCAGCCTGATTTTCCCCTTCGTTATTTATTTATTTTTATATATACCCTTCAGTCTTCATTTAAGCCAAAGATTGAAAATAGCAATATGTCTTTGTGAGCCACCCTTTTAAAATCAAACCATTGGTATTTCTTCCCTCTAAAGCAGTGTTTCCCAAAGTGTGGTACGGGAAGAGTTTGGTGGGGATATGCACTGCACTGTGCTTAGCTGTGCCTAATTCTACGTTCTCATTAGTCAAGTCAAGACAGTCTTGTGAGGCGTGAGATGGTCTGGTGTGCAAATGTTATTTATAATATAACTGTTATTTATATTTTATTATGAATAATTATATTTTTGTTTATTATTATTTTGTGTATGTACCAAAAATAAATATATTTTGATTGTTATTAAAATACATCCTTTTTTGACGAGGGCTACTCAGCATTACGAAAATTACAGAAGGGGTACGCATATGTCAAAAGTTTGGGAAACACTGCTCTAAAGTATCACAAGGAACCTCTGAAAAGGATACCTCTTTATTAGTTAAAACTATTGTGTGTGTGTGTGTGTGTGTGTGTGTGTGTGTGTGTGTTATATGTCTTAGTGGGGACTGTAGTTCAATGTTGAAGCAACCTTTGGGCCTTGTTTTAGCCATGACTTTGTAATCCTTGAGCCAGCTTGTTGCAAGTTTTTAAGTGCTGACAGTATGTTGGAGTAGCTTTTTTATAAGGAATGTTTTCTTCAAAATAAATGTACTCTTTCCTGTCTTACTCCTAACTAATCTGGCCTTCTCCTTACAGCTTGATTGATATTTTATAATACTTTTAATAAACTTTTTTAGAATAATATTAGATTTATAGAAAATTTGCAGAGGTAGTACAGAGAGTTTCCATATACTCATCACTTAGTTTCCCCTGATGTTAACATCTTTCATTACCATGATACATTTATCAAAATTAGGAAATAAACATGGGTTGTTCATATTTTAAAATGTGCACTATGTGGTAATTTATCTATGCCAATCTATATTCTTTCAAGTGATATGTTCTTGGATATTGTTGATAAATAAGGAAAATTGATGTGAATGAAATATTGTGTTGATGAAAATAGAATGCGATAGTGATTTCTAGTATTTTATTTCTATATTATTAGATAGTACTTTATTTCTATATTATTTCTTAGAATAGAATAGTGATTGCTAGTATTTTATGTCTATATTTTTAATAGATCATTTATATATAACACACATCACATTAGCTTTAGTATGCCTCAGTAGCACTTTTACTGCCTTTCATTTCTGAATATTTAACTAAAAAGCACCATGTGTAATTGAAAGGACAACAAGTCAAGAGTGAGAATATTTTTCTAATCTTGGGCTATTAATTTTGTGATCTTTGACATTTTAGTCACTCTCTGTGGTCTTAGTCTCCTCATCTGTGAAATGAAGGGTTGAGACAGGATCTCCAGGGAGTGTGCTGGCTTTGCACATGGATTAATGTTGTAATTATTTCTTTCATGATCATATGCAGTCTCTTCTCAGTGTCTGTCAGGCTGTGGAATGATCCAGGCCAAATCATGAGTTTCTGTAACAATCCTTGGACCTCCCAGATCCTTGTGGGAACAGAGGTCAAGACAAGACAAATGCCTGAATTTATCTGGCAGGTACAGAACTGAGTAAAAAAGAGGAAGGGACCCTGATGATCTGGGGAACGCATACCCTTTCTACTGGGGCAGCTGCTACACAGCTTCCAAGCAAGGATCATAACCCAGAGGAATGCCAGATCTTCTAACTTTTAAAAAAAACTCCATAAACAGCATTTTATTTCAATTCCTACAATTTTTTAAATATTAGCAATTAGTTCAATTTAAAGTAACCAACTCTGTGGGCTAAATTATTCAGTATAATTGGAACTTATCTGTTAGAAGCTGGTTTGTTATTTATGTTCTATTTTAGTTACTGCCAAACATGTTTGCCCATTACAACAGTAAGAAATGCATTTTCCATCACAACCTAGTATACGTGTGTGTGTGTGTGTGTGTGTGTGTGTGTGTGTGTGTGTGTGAAAAGAGGGATCACAATCTAAAATTTTTTGTACTACCTTAGTATCTCATGCAAGGAAAAATTTAAATACATATTTGTTGAGTATTTAAAATATAACTTTGTATTCTTGGTATTGAAAAAAATGGCATATGTTGTTAATGAATTGGGAGCCAAGGCAGGTCATGGTTACAGTAGTGAAGAGGGGCATTGCCTAAGAGAAATTAATGTTGATATGGAACTAATATCAATGCAGGCATGTGGAGAAAGATATTAGCCACACAAGATGGGTTCCTTGGCTCACATCAGGGAAGATACTAGTGGATTTTCTGACTTGGTTGAACAGGTTCTCTTGTTGTGCTAGTATCATCTCTTAGGTATTTAATAAATATTCACTTTTGATTGGATGAATGAGTATGGCCAAGAGCTCAGTGCAGGTATCCAGAACATCTCATGGATTTACCCACTTTTGTGGGACCGGAGAACTTTCTTGCCAGAGGATCCATAAACAAAAGTGAGTCTTAGGCATCCTCTGAGATTCCATGATATTTGGAGACTAAATGTGGCTATGCAGTAGGTAGCACTTGAACTTCTGAAATTTATACCAAATTAAAATCCAATTTGTGTTTTTCAGAAGCCTCCAGTGGCTCCTTTCATTGACATGGCTGGAAATGTTTTCAGTGGGGACTGATGAGAAACACTACTTGTCTCAGTCTCATTATATTGCCTCAAGTGACTGTACTGGGGATTAGAGGCTTTACTCCTCCTTATTGATAGTCACCAGGCATAGCATTAATGTGACCTATAAAATGCAGAAGAATTATTCATAGAACCAAAACAATTAGGCATATGTATTCTGTTAGGCAATGGTGTTTACATTGGTAATGTGGCTCAAGTCAAATGGAAAATGTAAGCATGTGGTGAAAAAATATTTTTTCACTTTCCAGAACCAATGTCTAAGATAAACTTGAAAATAAATGTATTTTATTTTATGATTGCATGTGCATTATTCCCATCATGTTCTACAAAATAGAGGCAAGGCTGTTGGATTTTTAAAATATATTTTTATTGATTCCAGAGAGGAATGGAGATGGAGAGAGAAACAGAAACATCAGTGATGAGAGAGTATCAGCAATAGGCCACACCCACACCCCCACCAGGAATGAAACTGTGGCAAACACACATATACCCAACTGCTCAGCCACTGACTGACCCACACTGATCAGGCATAGATACAGGATTTTTTGTTTGTTTGTCTATCATTTCTCTTTCTTTCTTTCTTTCTTTCTTTTTTTCTTTCTTTCTTTCTTTCTTTCTTTCTTTTCTTTTTTAATTAGAAATAGTTTCGGCAAATTCTTGTCATTAAAATTAATATTTTTATACACTCACAAAAAAAATCACATTTCTCGATCTTGGGCCATTCTTGGGGAAATAAACCATGAGCAAATTTCTTCTGCAACTTTTCAAGCTTTTATTTTATAGTAATACAAGTTGTATTTTATAGTAATACAAATTTTGCAGAAAACTCTTCAGAAAATTATCATTGTGACTATAATTTTTATTTCCATAGCATGTCATGGGAAGCTTTTAGCACTCATTTCCTATTGCTTTTTAGAGCCATCTACTTCATGTTGATGATGAAAAATTAAAATTCCAATGAGGAGTTCTGAGTTCTGAGCCTGTCTCCTCAACTAACGAGCTTCATGATGTTGACTATTTCCAACCCTCTGGGATGGCACTGTTCAGAGAAGGGATCAGATAACTCTGAACTCATCTACTTCTCTCATTTTATAGATAACCCAAAGATTTTAACTGCTTTGTCCAAGACAAATTTGCCTGTGATTTCCCTAAAAATACAACCCAGTTTTAGTGCTATTTCCATGACACTCAGATACCACAAAGAATGAAGGAAATAACAGATTGATAAGTGGCACGTCATTTTCTTCCCTTCCGTGGAAAATAAAACATCGTGTGAGGGACATACACAGATTACCATTTTTGCAAGATACATAAGCTTTTTATTAAGCTATAGTCTGAGAACATTAAAAAGAGCAGTGATGCCCAGCATATAGTGTCTATTTCCTAAACATTTATCTTATCACACTCATTTAATGTTTTGGTAGAATTGTTAAGTGGTAAGTTTGATACTCCTTCCTCTGTATCACAACATGATTTCCATAAGGCACATTGCAGTGTGTCTCAGGATGTTTTTGTTATACAGGAGGGACCATCACCAACATAAGAAAAACCAATGCTTTGAATTATAGCTCACAGTTTATAAAACACAATAATTCTGAATAATAATGCATGCAGGGTGTACTTTACATCCTCATGACTATTCTGTACCTGCTAATTTGTATCTTTTTTTTAAAAAAAAATCTTGTTGTTGAAAGTAAAGTACAGCATAGGAAACATAGTTAATAATATTATATTAACTATGCATGGTGTTAGGTAGTATGAGGTTTATCGGTATGATCACTTTGTAAATTATATAAATATCCAACCAATGGGTTATGCATCTGAAATTACATTGTACCTCAACTCTAATTGAAAAGTAAATTATATATAGTTTTAAATATATATCAATATATATATATATATATATATATATATATATATATATATATGGTTTAAAAATACATGCAGGCATCTCTTTTTTTTAAAATATATTTTACAGAGAGGAAGGGACAGAGAAAGAGAGCTAGAAACATCGATGAGAGAGAAACATCGACCAGCTGCCCCCTGCAGACCCCCCTCTGGGGATGTGCCCGCAACCAATGTACATGCCCCTGACTGGAATCGAACTCGGGACCTTTCAGTCCGCAGACCGACGCTCTACCACTGAGCCAAACCGGTTTCAGCCATGCAGGCATCTTTTTGGTTTTGTTGTAAAGGTGCTTTTTCGTTTTGCTCTTGTTATTAATCGCTTGGGTGTTTGTGTGTGTGTGTTTTTAAGATGAATATTATACTCCATTGTCTTTACAAGGTATTTGTAAGATCAACAGATCTTAATCATGTTTTTGCTTCCCATTCCTTTAGAAAGATTTTAAGGCCACACACACAGCAGCAGGTGAATGTGGTTTTGTGAAATACAAACCTCTTATTATGTTTCAAGGCAATCAGTAACCACTTAATAACAAAGATATAACAATTGCCCTTCATTCCTGCAGTGCTTCTGATTAATGTCTTATTTTTTTTTAATTCTCTAAACCACATTCAATGAGCATGGTTGAATAATACCCTCAGTGACATTATAACTTGCTGTAATAATTATGAATAAAACAATCACACTTAAATCACATCAATTAAAAGCAGTCTTTCAGTAAATGTGATAGAATTATTTAGCAAGTCACACAGTAGAAATTCAATCAATATTCTGCTTTTCGCCAAGACGGGTTTGGCTCAGTGGTAGAGTGTTGGTCTGCAGACTGAAAGGTCCAGGGTTCGATTCCGGTCAAGGGCATGTACATTGGTTGTGGGCACATCCCCGGTGGGAGGTGTGCAGGAGACATTTCTAGCTCTCTATCTCTCTCCCTCTCTATAAAATATCAATAAAATATACTTTTGCCAAAACCGGTTTGGCTCAGTAGATAGAGCATAGGTCTGCGAACTGAAGGGTCCCAGGTTCGATTCTCTCTCCCTTCCTCTCTGTAAAATATCAATAAAAATATATATTTAAAAAATATTCTGCTTTTCTACTTATTGAGTCTAACAAGCAATACTTTCTCTAGTAACATTACAATAAGTTGCTTCTATTGCTTTGTCTCATTTAAACATTTTTTCCTTAAATTGGCTAAATCTTTAGAAGGAATACTAATTGAATCTTCAAATGACACATACATGAGAGGATAGAAAACATATTGAAGTTTAGAATCTCATTTTCAAATTAAGTTTGTTTAATGCTGTTTTTGGAAGGGACCAGGTGTGCAGGCAGGACTAGCAGATATGATTTTGTAGATTCTCATTGTAAACTCCCATTTTGGGAGTCTTTATGCAAATAATTTCTGTGCATTCTTTCCAAACAGTGTTTATACGTGTTTATTTGTAGTAGATTTGGAATTCTTAAGATCTTGATAATATGACACTGTGGAGAGAAATTATGTCCAAATTTAACAGAGAGGCATTTCAAATATTTAATTAATGTTTTAAAAATTTAGTTATACAAATATAGAATGGAAAATGTTTTTTTAACCAAATTGAGTATTAGAGAACTGTGTTGGCTCATTAATACTCAGTGAAGCCAGTATCCAGTGGAATAGCAATATAGGACTTTAGGCACAAGGGGAAGTGACCATACAATTCAGGTTAGTACTTGGCTCTAATCTGGGAGGTAATTCTGTTTCCTTAATGGGGGCGAAACTGGGTGGACACAGACAGAAGAACTAGCATTTATGAGAAAGCACTGTTTGGCCCTGTGTTAATTGTTTTACATATACTATCTCATGTAAGCCCCACAGCAGACTAGAATTCAGCCTCCCCACTTCACTGCATCCTAAAAGCTTTACTTTTACCTATTCAACATGATGGTAACTTGCAGCATTGTGGGTTAGGTTGGGATCAGAGTAAAGGAATATCATAGACACCTGAGATATTTTCCTCAGGAATTTAGTTAAGATTGTGAAACTAACACAAGGAAGGCAGCCAGATGCATGAGAACCAGGTGAGGCATGTTTTTCCTGACTTTGGAGTTCTGCTAATGGAAACTCACCCCAGTGACACTGTAGGATGAAGCCAGATTCTTGCTAAGTCACTGCCTTTAAAAAATATATTTTTATCGATTTCAAAGAGGAAGGGAGAGATAGAAACATCAATGATGAGAGATAATCACTGATCCTCTGCCTCTTGCACACCCCGACCTGGGGAACAAGTCATCAACCGGGGATCGATGCTCAACGACTGAGCCACGTTGCTAGGCATCACTGCCTCTTTATTATGTTGGTTTATATCACAGGTGTTGGAGTCTTCATCAACTCTATTGATTCTTTCAAGGGAAACTTTGCAAATGTATAGCATTTACTGATAGATTGGTTGGTAGTAAGTTCAGTATTTACAAGGTGATGCTCTTATTCATGGGAAAGTAGTTAGCCCCCTTGCTCCAAAGACTTTCTCTGCTTCAGAGTTCCCATATTCTGATGAGCCTTTGGATGTCAAAGGTGTCATATAAGACTTATTTGAAAAGAGTTGCTCACTGTTAAAAATGAGTCCATTTGGGGAAACACCATATTGGGCCTCTCTTAGTTCCAGCTGCCATAACAAAATAACTCAGACTGGTGGCCTAGTTTCCATAGTTCTCCAGGCTGAGAAGTCCAAGATCAAGGTGTTGGCAGATTTGACTCTTTTCCTGGCTTTCAGCCACCACAGTTTTGCTGTGCTGTCCTTGTCTTCGTGTGACAAAAATAAATAACTCTGTCCTCTTTTCCTCTTCTTAGAAGGATAAAAAACATCATGATTTTATCTAAAATTACTTGCTTCCCAAAGGCTCCATTTCCAAATACTCTCACATTGGGGGTTAAGACTTCAATAAATGAATTATGTAGGGACAAACCTCCAGCCCACAAGCACTCATAATAGGACCTTTCTAATAAAATGAGTAACTTTCTGGTTTCTCCAAATTATAGATGTAATTGCTGGGTAATCGTTTAATATTTGAATTTCTCAGTCAGTTTTTCCCCTACGTAGGAAACCAAGTTAAAATTGTTATCTCTTGCCGAAACCGGTTTGGCTCAGTGGATAGAGCGTCAGCCTGCAGACTCAGGGGTCCCAGGTTTGATTCCAGTCAAAGGCATGTACCTTGGTTGCGGGCACATCCCCAGTGTGGGGTGTGCAAGAGGCAGCTGATCAATGTTTCTCTCTCATCGATGTTTCTAACTTTCTATCCCTCTCCCTTCCTCTCTGTAAAAAGTCAATGAAATATATATATATATATATATATATATATATATATATATATATATATTTTTTTTTTTTTAAATTGTTAGCTCTTGTTTCTGTGACCAGGAATTATATGTAAAGTAGTATTTTTTTAGAATAATCACCAAACTTTTCATTAATACCATTGTAAGATTCAGAGCATTCTTAAATGGAAAATTCACCATTGAAATAGCATAAAATAGAACTGTGTCCTAGATCCCTCTTTTTCTGTCTCCTCCCATAGCATACAGAAAAGCATGTACTGTGAAAACCAAACATACCTCAGTAACACAACCCACCTAGAGTCCATATAGTTCTAGGTTCAGCTATTTATATGTATATATCTACTTAATATATACATTCGTCATACTTTATTCTGCTTACAGGATATTTTATTTGATTGTATCTGTGCTCTTTTTGCAAATTGATTATCATTTCTGATAGAGTTAAATGAACAGGCACTGAAATGGTAACCCCAGTCACCATACGTTATGCTACAATGAACACAGAAGAACAAATAGTTATTTTATTTCCTTTGGATGTGTGTGTACTCGGAGGTCGAATAGTAGCTCTATTTTTAATTTTTAGGACCCTCCATACTCTCTTCACTAAGGCTGTACCAAGTTACATTTTCACGAACAGTGCACAAGGGTTCCCTTTTCTTTACATCCTTGTCACTGTTATTTTTTGATTTTTTTAAAAAACTTTTTTGATAACCATTTTAACAGGTTGGAGTTGACATGTTATTGTGGTTTTGACTTGCTTTCTCTTTATTATTAGTGATTTTGGGCATCTTTTCATATCCTTGTTGGCAAATCGTTTGTTCTCTTTGGAGAAATGTTTATTCAGGTTCTTTCAAATTTCAGTTGAATTATCCATGTGTTTGTTTGTTTTGCTATCAAGTTGTGTTAGTTCCATATATTTCTTGGGTATTATCTCCTTACTGGATATGTTATTGGCAAATATCTTCTCCCATTCTGTATTTTGCCTTTTCATTTTGTTGATTGTCTTTTTTGCTTTGTGGAAACTTTTGATATAGTCCCAATTGTTTATTTTTGCTTTTGTAGCCTATGCTTTTGGTGTCAAAACAACAACAAAAAAAAATTGTTGCCAAGACTAATACTATGAGCAAATCTCTGGCAGCTCTGGATATTCATTTTCTCATGTAAATTAAGAGTATGATTATATAAAACTATAATTCCTGTGGTTTCCTTTGCATTCTTAAATAGGTATTACAATATGTAATTACATTTAATTAAATTCTTAATAGAAAAAATATGATCCTTACCTGATAATTAGGTTATTGACAATGTGAAATTATTAGCATCATTTGAAACGATGTTTTTCAATGTTAAAATTCTTATGCATGGGTGCTTGCAAATAGTTATTTTAGGACTTATTCTATTTGGAATCTGTTAATATGAAATACACGAATACATTTTACTCAAAAAATAAAGATACTTCATATTCAGAAGTCAGTGGTATATGGAATGGTTAGATGTTTATAGTTTCTATTACAAAGTATAGGAGCTTTTCATTAGAAATTAGCTCTCTTACTATACTCACGGTGGGTAGTTTTTTGGTGTTTTGTTTGTTTTTTTCCTTAAGATTATTTAATTATTTCCACGTGTTTTTTTTTGTAAGTTAAAAAACAGAAGTTTTAAGAACTATTATTTAAAATAATCCATTCTCTATATTAAGTTGATAGTGGGATTTTTTTTACAGTTTACATATTTATCAAATCTTTATATTGTATACTTTAAATATTACAATTTTGTCAGTTTTACCTCAATAAAGCTAAAATTTAAAAAAACATTCCATTTTTTACAACATAGATTGAAGACAATGTGAAATGTTCTTTACCTAAAGGTGAAGGATCATTAAGAAGTAAATCGGAATAATAATTGGAGGTAAATTCTTTTTCTATATTTACAATACGTAGTTGTAGAAAGATAACAATATTTGGAAGGATTATAGATAGGATAGCTACTTGACTTCTGTGTTTTTGATGTAAGTAATTTTAAAACCATATAGATATCTTTTTATTAGGCCCTAATAATAGTCCTATGTGAACTTTGAATGTGATTTTGCATGTCTGTTATTTTTTAAAATTTTATTTCAGAGAGGAAGGGAGAAGGAGAGAGGGATAGAAACATCAATGATGATAGGGAATCTTTGATTGGCTGCCCTCTGTATGCTCCCTACTGGGGATTGAGCCTGCAACCCAGGCATGCAGCCCTGTCCAGGAATCAAACCCTGATCTCCTGGTTCATGGGTGGAAGCTCAACCAAGCCAGGCACATGTCTTTTTAAAAAAATATTTTTATTGATATTTTACAGAGAGGAAGGAAGAGAGATAGAGAGCTAGAAACGTAGATGAGAGAGAAACATCAACCAGCTGCCTCTTGCACACCCCCTACCAGGTATGTGCCCGCAACCAAGGTACATGCCCTTGACCGGAATCGAACCTGGGACCCTTCAGTCCGCAGACCGACACTCTACCACTGAGCCAAACTGGTTCCGGCCAGGCACATGTCTTTTATTTCAAGGAAAGTTTAGTCATATCCTCCTGGAAATAATTGGATAAAAGTATTTGTGTTTTTTTCAACAAAAAAAAGTATATGAAATCCTTTAACAAGTGATACTAAATGTCGTTATCTTCTAATTGTTCTTACAACTGCCGCCACCCTGCCAGCCTGCTCGCCCCTAACTACCTCCACCCTGCTGGCCTGCTCACCCCTGCCTGCCCTCCCTCCCTGCCAGGGCTCTGGGATCAATGCTGTGCAGAAGAGGCTGCCTGCCTTGGCAGCTTTCCTCGGCTCTCACAGCCACGGCTTTGTCTAGAAGGAGGTCCAGAAGGTCTTCTGTAAGGTCTCCTGGTTTAATTAGCATATTATTATTTTATTAGTATAGATGTAAAAAATTGTATCCGCTTGTGTTAGCATTCCACAATGGAAAGTTTCAGATGCACGCAGTGTCATGGAGGGTTGTAACAGTTTGAGGGGAGCTAGTGTACCAACGAGCCATTCCTATGTGTGCATTTTGTACTAGTGCAGAAATCCTAACTGAGCTTTTCAGTGTGTGATATATTAAACATTAACTGGCATAAAAGGTCATTTAAGGAAATATTAAAACTATGTATGACCTTGAAAAAGAAAGTGGTAAATGGGTGTAATTATACATGTCATCGAGATGAAATGACATTTTGAGGTTCTATATTCTTTATGTGGGTAAACTAGCCCATTTAGACTAGTTAATCTGATTAATCTGTCACCAAATTGGAGAAATATCTCCAACCTATTAATTCCCTAAAAGAACTTTTTTTCTGCTATGTGTAATTAGATTCCTAATTCATCAAAATGTTATCTGGAAAGATCCTAGGTGTTTGAAATAAGCAGAACTCTTGACTCCTTTCTCTACCATTTCCTACATGTGAGTTCTCTGGCAAGTCCTAGCTGAACACATTAAATAAACATAAAATAATATTCACCACTTCAGGATTTGTGGGATGGAAGAGAGGAGAAGTATTTCCTGTGAGATAGCTTTATTAATTCTAAAGTGTATTACAATCCTTAGCAGTTATCTTCTCAAAACCAAGTACCTCTGAAATAGTGTTCTATTTCATTTTTTAGAGTATTGGGCTTATTTTAACTACAATTAGCTGTACAAGTACAATTGCATTACACATGGATTTCTTTCACGGTATTTTGACATTCCAATTCATTCTGAATAGTTTTGCCCCTGAATTTTGACAGAGTTGACTTATCCTTTCACTCACGGATCATGGCATCTTCTGTGTTAAGTGTATATGCAGGGCATGCTTGACAGGTGTGTGACTTTCCTCCTGCCCTTTCCTGTGGATGCTGCCTAAACTGCAGCTTGACTGACATATGCTTTTGTATCCTGTTGAGGTTTACATATTTTCTTTTGGTGTTTATTTTCACCAAGCAGTGTAGGGTTTCTTGGCCTCGCAGATACTTAGTACAGTGCTTTTGCTGAGGTATGCTGTTGGCTGGTGGAAGTGTTTTTGATCACTGGCTTCAGAAAATGGTCATCTATATCATAAAAAGCCAGTGACCATAATGCGGTAACGGCCAAACGACTGGTCACCAGCTGCACTGAGGTCATCAGCTGCATTGAGGTCACCAGCTGCATTGAGGTAACCAGCTGCTCTGAGGTCACCAGCTGCATTGAGGTCACCAGGTGCATTGAGGTCACCAGGTGCATTGATGAGTCTCGCAGCGCTGCAGGTCTGGGTCCCCTGTTATTTGCACACTGGGCCTCTAGTATCTGCATATATAAAAAAGTAAGAAATGGAAACACCTGTTTTCAGATGGGTTACATTTTAAACAGTTTATAGATGTATATTCTATACAGTTAAAGTTTCGAAAGGGCATTCACTCTATAGTAAGACTTTCTTCTCTGTTTCCCTGACTCTACCTTCTCTTCATTGGAAGCTATAATTGTTAGCAATTTGTTTTTTGAATAGCTTACCCTACAGATTCTAGAAGCAACCCTCTATGAATTCAATAAAAAAAAGCACTTTTACCCTAACTTGGCTAGTTTCAGTCTGATCTTTTTATATATTACTCTTAAATTAGTAAAAATGTGATTTTCCTATATGCTGCACAAGGTTCTATCAGTTGTTTTTTGTGGGATTTTTTTTTATGATCCTAATACATATTCAGCTCCTGCATGTTTTCTAAGTAAACAGCTTTTCAACAGTTTGTATTTGGTCTTTCATGCTTATCAGATCAGTGTGAGTTACGCTTCCTTGCTTCTCATATTTTACAAATTGATGTAGAGGTCTAAATCTATTGTTCTGAGCAGGATATCTCATATATCCCATTTAAGCCTGTAATGGTACTCCTGTGTCTACTGATTTGCAGTATTGGATTTTAGCTCAAAATACTCAGTTTGTATTTCTGGCTTTCTTTTTTTTCCTAAAGTACCATCTACTTAGCTAGGCCCCTGTTATGGACTTCATATTGTATACCACCACCAAAATTCCTATTTTTGAAGCCCTAACCCCAAATGTGACAGGGTTTTGAGAAGTGAGGCCTTTAAAATGTAATGAAGTCATGACGGTGGGGGGGTCCTCACAATGAGGTTAGTGCCTTTGTCAGAAGGGACCAGAGAGCTTGTGTTTTGTTTTGTTTTGTTTTTTCTCCTGGTCTCTTCCATGTGAGGTTATAATGCGAAGGTAACCTAGCTGGCCATGTGGAAACCAGGAAGGTTTTCACCAGACACACAATCTACTGGAACCTTGTACCATGGACTTCTCATGCTCCAGAACTATGATAAAAAAAAATGTGTGTGTGTGTGTTATGGTGTTGTCATTTAATCTATGGAATTTTGTTACAATAGCCCAAACTAAGTCAGATCCTGACAACCTGTTTAGCTCTCGTGGGACCTCTTACCTGATGGACTAGAGCTTGCCTTGGATTTTCAGTGAACTTTTGTGTCGCTGTGCCTTTTCTATCACATTTGTCTGGAATAGATAGAGCTCACAGAGCCCAGTGGGAGGTTATCATTCAGACCATTCACTGTCTTTTAGGCCACAGTCATTGTGTAATAAATGATCTGTTACTTGGAGCTTGCCTGATCTTGTCCAGGTGAAGTCCCTGTTCACCCATCTCTAACTCAGTTTCAAGAGGTCTATTTTAGGTGAGTCTGCCTAATATATGATAGTCTTAGGAGTTTCACATGGTTGCAAGGTATATTTCTAGTATGTATGACACAGCTTTACTTCAAATGAGTACAGTGGGACCCTGCATTGTGTCTGTGGTTAATGTATGACAAAAATCTTTAGGACAAGTGATTGTAAGGTTTATGTTGTGAGGTAATTGCTTCTTTCTGTATCAGACATCTTTTAGGATGCCTGGAGAATCCAAAAATATGATGCAGATGCAGCCAGGCATAGTGCAGCAATAGCAGAGACTACACATGCCAATATATGAACCTAAGAAGTTGACTCTCAAAAATATATGTCTCTTGGTCCCATCCAAGGAGATTCTGGATCAATAGGGCTATGATAGAGTCCAAATAATCTATACCTTTAACAGCTCTTTATATGATAATTAGCAGGGAATTATTTTCCCAAAGAGTAAGTGATGGACTTCCTGTCATTGGTTATCATTGAGGATATGAAATATTTATGGGAAAACCCTTTCTTGAAAGAAAGCAATGTAAAATCACCCAGGAAAAAATTACTTTTTAATGTTCAATATAAAAAAATATAAAGGACCAACTCCTATCCCTCCATTATCTACCACTTCATTAGGGTACCGATTCTAAATAGAAAGAACTGTTGAATATATGTTGATTTGTTGTTTGTGCTGTATAGAATGTCATGTAGGCCACAGCATCTTCATTTTTGTAGAGAATGGAGTAATATAAAAGTGAGAATTACCTGTTCTTCAGCAATAATAGATTCTACAACACCATGAACATTTTAAAATAAGTGATTCTGATGCTTACTTGGCACACAGGTTTTAGATGTTAACTATGTGGTTTATAGGGTTATATTGTGGAACCATCTGAATAGAAGTTCTGCGAATTGAATTGAACTGACTTTAAGAAAAGTGTGAAATGTGTTTGGAGTGCTGTCATCACAGATTCCTGACAAACACAAGAACAGTATCACCAAACCCTCTCAGAGCTTTGATATTAGGTCCCTCTCTGATGCTTCAGTTTGTGAATATTTTATTTCTCACTCTAGGTCATATGAGATTCTTTCATTTCACACATATTTTGACAACCCCATTGTAGACATCTTTATCTTTACTGTCCTACTTTCAGTACTTATTTTTTTATAAAGGTTCACAAATAATTGTTAGATATGCTAAGTAAGTTTTTCTGTTGTATATTCATAGAACACTATTTATTTATTTGCTTACTTTAATCCTCACCTGAGGATATATTTGTTTGTTTTTTTAATTGATGTTTATTGCTTTAGTTTAATAGTGATGAGGTTTTTGTTTTAGCATTGACTCTTTTGTCTTGGAAACTAAGAAATGAGAGTGAGCCGAAACCGGTTTGGCTCGGCGGATAGAGCATTGGCCTGCGGACTGAGGGGTCCTGGGTTCAATTCCAAAAAAGAGCATGTAGCTTGGTTGCAGGCTCATCCCCAGTAGGGGGTGTGCAGGAGGCAGCTGATTGATGTTTCTCTCTCATCGATGTTTATAACTCTCTAACCCTCTCTATTCATCTCTGTAAAAACTCAATTTTTTTTTGAGAAAGAGAGAGAGAGAGAGAGAGAGAGAGAGAGAGAGAGAGAGAGAGAGAGATGAGATAGAGAACTTGGCTTTCACATGGAGAAAGCATGGGCATGCATGCGTTGCATATTATATTCATTTAAAAATTATTTACTATCTTAGAAGAGATAATTAAATAAAAATCATGGTTCCTGAACTCAGGAAGTATATTAGTTAGAAAAAAGGACAAGTATACTACAGCACAACTGAAGAAAACTGCTAGAATATCCAAGTCTAAAAGAGATGGCAAAAACAGAACACTGCCCCATGAAGGAGTGACAGAAAATGCATAGCCTGATCAGGGAATGATTCATAAAAGAGATGAGAACAAAGCTGGTTTTTTGAGGTGTGAACAGGCATTTGCTGGATGGAAGGTAGGAAAGAATAAACGTCAGTAAAGTGTTTAGAAACAAGGGACCTGGTTGGGAGCATCTGGGTAAATGGTTTAAGGAAGAATTGGAGATAAACTTAAGGATACATTATGACTTATAAGAAAAGGAATAGAAACTCTGGTAAAAAGGGAAACTAAATGGTAGAAATTATAGGATCATGGCAGCTTTAAATTCCAGGAATAGGAATTTTAGATATTTCAGTTTAGATATAAGGGTTATTAGGACCTGAAGGTATGACCAAGATTTGTTTTTTCTGTTATTATTTTTTTTTGCATTTGCTCCATTTCCAGGTTAAAAGCCTTGCAAATTTCACTGCCAAATCTGGAAGATGGAAACATCTCTTTGGTAAATTCCATAGAAGAAAAATAAAAGTATTTTTTCAGAATCTCATCTGAAAATTCTAAAATCAACTATTAAAAATGGAAAAGAAGTGCGCTTACCAAGGGAAAATTAGGGAATTGTTGGTGGATGAAAGGGAGCGCAGATGTTGAAAGACAACCACCAGATGTCCTGCATAGATAGATATGTTGTGCCATATGTAGGGATTGAGCATGCTTAGATGGGCTTCAGTAGAAACATGGCCTGATGTCAGGAGCAATGTGAAAGCATAACATCCAAATAATCTGTGACCTAGGCATCATGCTGCTAGGTGTTTTACCAGGGTGAGCTTTTGATCATGTACAGTAGAAGACATACACAATATTACTTGTAGTGGCACTATTCACAGTAGCGAGTTTGAAGAACATCTAAATGCAAGTCATGCTCAGAATGGAGGAATAATTTGTTGTATATTCAAAAAATAATACTACAGGCAAAATGAATAAACTACTGTATAGCAATATGCAATGTCATAGATACATCTTAGTAATAAACGGCTAAATGAAAAAATGGATTCACAAAGATTGTAAACATGATAGTACTTTGTAAATTTATAAACAAATAATTTTTAAAAACAAGCATATATCTTTCTTAAAGTATAATGTGAATACAATAAAATTATAAAAAAGGGATGAGATAGAAAAGAAGCAAACATGTAAATAGTAATATAAATGACTCTGTTACATATTTTAAGAAGGCAAAGATTATAAGATGATAGAGTATACTGGTGTAGAAGGTTTGCATGTTATTTTATATATGGTGATCATTGAAGTCTCTTAAAAGATGACATTCAAGCAGTAAATGGAAGGACATGAAGGAGCTAGCTAGCCAAGTGGGTGACAAGAGGAGAAATCTGTTGGGAGTATAGGAAATAGCCTTTGCAAATGCAATGGTAAATGTAGTGGTAAATGCAGTGGTAAATACAGTGGTAGTGTGGTTGTATGTTTTAGGAGGTTCAGTGAAGCTAGTATGGCTGAAGTGGAATAGGAACAAGGAAAAATTAGAACAACAGGAATGTTCAGATCATATAGGGAAATCAAAGCTATTGACTATTTACCTCCATGAGATAGGAATTAACCACCATGAGATAGAAATCCACTGGAAGGATTTGAGGGAAGGAATTTTATATATATATATATAATTTTGTGGAGAAATAGGAAATTTGGAAATAGGAAATCATATATAGAGTTCGAAGGCTATGAAGTCATTCAAGAGAGGAATTATTGTATCTTGGGAAAGGATGACTATTTTGGTTACCTATGAATTTGGAGCAAATGACCCCAAACTTTCTGGCTTAAACAACCAATACTTTATTGCATGTCACATTCTTGTTGGTCAAGGATTCAGACAGAACTCTCAACTGGACAGTTCTGTTTTGTAAGGAAGGAACAAGGGTCGTGCACATTAATGTTCATAGTAGCACTATTCACAGTAGCAAATTGGAGGAATTCAGGTGGTAGATTATTTGGAGGATCCAAGGCAGCTTGATACTCATGCTTCATGCCTTGTCAAAGACATAAAGAAACTAGGCTTAGATGAATCCCTCTCTCTCCGTATAGTCTTAGGGCCTCTGCACATAGTCTTTCCAGTGTGATATTCGGACTTCTTACATAACAGTTTACAACTCCAGGAACAAGAATCCCAAGACACCAAAAGTGGTAGCTGCCAGTGTCTTAAGCTCTGGGTCTAGAAAGTGACATACCATCACTTCTTTCATTCTATTTGCCAAAGCCATCACAGAGTCCACCCAAATTCCAGAGTAGGGGACTTAAACTTTACCTCTTTATGGGAGGAATCTCAAAGAATTTGTGAGATATATAGCCTGCCATAGTAAAAGAAGTAGAGGTTGTGAGAAGTAGTTCAATTCCACATAATTTTTAATGTTTAGCTTATAGGTTTGGCTAATGGATTAGAAATGCATTCGAGCAGAAAAGAAGCAGTGATGGCCCCATGATTTTTATCTAGATAGTTGGAAGAATGGTGTTGTTGCCTTTTATCACGGAAGGGAAAATTGTGAGAAGAAAAATTAGAAGTTTCATTTTGTACATGTAAGTTTGAGTTGTCTGTTTGACACCCAATTGGACATACCAAGTAGACAGTCAGATATATGACTCTGGAGTTCAGGAAAGAGGTCTGAGTAGAGACTGTATCAATATGGGCTGTATTGAAATCATGGGGACTGGACCAGTTTCATTTAGGGAGGAGTGTAGTTGGAGAAGAAATCTAATTAATGAGCCACACAAGAATATTATAGAAATGAGGAGAAACTTGCAAAGCAACCAAGAAAGAACAGGTTGTGAAGTAGAACCAAGGGAAAATGATAACTCATAAGTCTAGAGCATCTAGTGGAAGGAGTAGGGAATGATCAAATTGATTACACACTGCTGATTACATAGATGTGGACTGAAATTTGAATATTATTTTAGAGCCTAGAACCTATTGGCGACTTTATAGGAGCTATTTTGTTTGAGTCATAGAAACAAAACCTATGGGAGTAGCTGCAAAAACAAACCAAAAACATAAAACATTGATTTTGCCCCACATTAAAACAAACAAACAAACAATCAAACAAACAAACAAACAAAACCCATGAGTAGAATTAGTAGAGAAAGCTAGCATGGAAATATTCATAACACATTGCCTAGTATGCCTCTTATCTGCTAAAGTGAAAAGCCTCAATTTTCAGTCTTGCCCTATATGTCTGAACAGAGGCAAATGAGGGATCCTGGGCTTTTGTATCAACTTAAGAGAAATTTGCTAAAGCTAATGTCTGTGACTTTAAGTCTGTGATAAAGAATGTTGATTAATATTGCTTCTGCCTCTCTGTTGCACTGTTAAACATCCAGGTTCCATCACTTTCAATTTAAATGCTTGTTTGGAAGTGTATTGTTACTATTATGTCAAAATGACAAGAGGAATAAATTCCAATTTCAACCTATGAGGAAAATAATCACATTTTAAAGCCTTTGGGCTTATACTTTCCAGCTTTCCATAGTTCACTACATTATCTGTTGTCTTATTAATGTTTCCTGTCTTATTTCTGAACACATTTGTGCTTGAGCTATTGATTTTGTCATGTCAAGACTGCAACTTTCTCTTGGACTAATTTAGTAAAATTTTAGAGGACCACTATGAGCCTGGAGAACATTGACCCCACAAATAGGATACCAGAGTTCCAGACCTAGAACTCACTGGAGTGGAGAATTCCCTGCTACTCACTGGATTATATTGATGACAGAATTGTTATTGGTAGTAATATCATCTTCACAGCATGCCTGTGAAAAAAGGGGTGCTTTGCTATATTGGTATATTAGACATACTATCTCATAGACTCCTTCCTATAAATTGAGATATGTCTTATTATTTTTGGCATTTTAAGGATGAGGAATCTAGGCTTAATGGGATGAGTAACATATCTGGTGTCACACATGCTTTATAGGGAAGGAAGACAAAAGCCAGACTTTATAAGACTTGAGAACTGTCTCCCTTTTCTAGCGTTGATTCACTTCAGTGAAGATAACAAGTGAACTAATTATACCTTATTGTAACAAGCAACCAGAAAAAATATATATATATATATGTGCAAGACTACAGTATAAAACATATATGATTTTGAGATAATTTCTACAATGAAGATTGAAATATATTAGTTTAATCATCTGGTTGACTCCATTTTGTAAGGTTGCTGTTTTCTAATATTTTTACCTGGGCCTTTCTGACTTCGGTGAAATGGAGTGCCAAGTTCAGTGACTTGCCTTCTGGCTTTTCATATCTGAAGCCAATGATTTATATGTTTTTTTTTTTTTTACAAAAACAAGCCACATAGTAATAATTAGTATATATACATTTTATATAATTTTTAAATAAGTATTGGCTTACCTAGTTTTTGAAGTGAATCTTTTTAACACAAGTATATTCCATTGTGTTTAAGCTAAAAACAGCAAAGCTAAGAGAAGATTTAGGAGGTAAAGATCTATCTGCAGAATATATTTATGTTCATATTAAACTTACAGGCAAGTAATGGGAGAAATAATCCCCAAGACCTATTAATAATCCCAAGCACAAGCATATCAAGATTGTTCAGTTTAGCTTGAAAAATTAAGAAAGGACTGTTTAGATTTTAAAGACAGTGGTTTGGTAATCTAGAGCATAGATTAAACAACACAGAATTTGACTCAGGCAATCCTGAAATGTCCTAAGATCAGGATTCATTCCATCCTGAAATCTCTCCAGTTTGGTTAAGATCCCAGTTCGGAGAAGAACCCAACACAGGCTTCTCTCTATTGCTGTGTCTACTCAGTAGTGCTTCGGTTGTCACCGGGCACTGCCTTTGCTGACAGAATACTTGTCTGGGCAAATGGTTATATTCACACAAAATTAAGAGAATTTCTAGAGGATGTGGATTTGAGAGACGTTTTTTTTTTTTTAATTTGTTTTGTTATTCCTCTTTTCAAATTCTAGTCCTTTAAGTCTCAATAAGCGAGAAGTTCCAACTCCTCTCTGCTACTGAGTATTCAAACTGTCTCTTTACTGAGAACTTGGATAGGACTATTCCTCATGGAAACGAGTAGTTTTGAGTTAAATTAGACCTTTCAAAAACACAATTATTTTCTGTGCATAAAAAAAACATGATAGAAATGTCAAATGGCAGTCCTTGAATTTCTCAAGTAGTAATTTTCTGAAAGGGACCAGTCTCAAATGTTAATGATTCTGTTGTGACAAAAGAAATTGTTAGTTTTATCAATTCTCAAGTTTTTAATTATCCTCAGTTCTTTCATGAAGATATTACATGTATCTTTTCAAATTAAACACTTTAATATTTATAAGATTTTAATTTGAATATAAAGAAGGAATACCGATATTTTACAATTCTTTATAAATGAAGAATTCAGCACTCTTAGAAGAATGTGAGACCACCTGACTCGAGCACATTTATTGAGCACCTGTAATATGCTAATTACTATTTTAGATGCTATGAGTAAAGGCTTTCTAACTCCTTATTCTCTTTGAAACCAGTAGCATTATGGAATTAGGAATATGGTGAGACTATAAGCATGAATTGGCACACTATAGGTAATGAACTTGTTCACAAAGCACTTTTGAAAAGTAGCAGAGACATCGATATAATTTGCTATTTTGTGTTTGTGCAAAACTAAGCTAGGTTTGGTATTCAAAATGTCAGCAATATTAGAGAAATGATTTTTTTCAGTAAATAATTCCATGCCACTAGAATATATAGACTGGAAATAGTAAATCCATTTTGAACCTTATTTCTTATCATTAAAAAAATCAATTTAGAATGATTGTAGCTCCAATAGTGAAAGATAAAACACCAGAGTATTTACTTTAAAAATAGAATACTTTTATGACTTTGTAATAGGTAAGATAATTTTTATAAAGATGCAGATTGCTTTAACTGTAATGGAAAAATATCAATGGATTAAACTAAATGAAAATAAATTGCTGTTTATAAAGAAAACATTATAAAAAGATTAAAAAAGCAAAACATGAACAAGAAGAATTTTTTTATATTTGAGAAAGGACTTGTTTTCAGAATATTCAACTAATTCCAACAAATCAATAATAATAACAATAATAATAATGTCAAGACTACCCTGTACAAAAATGCACGAATGACTTGAATGGCTATTTTACAAAAGAGTGTATATAAATGACAAAAAACTAACAAACAAACAAACATGAAAGGCTATTCAGTTTAATTAGTCAAAGAGAAATGCAAATTAAACTGACTTTGTGTATTTTTAAGCTCTCACCAGAATGGTTAAAATGACAAAAGTAAAGAATATGGAATATTGGTAAGGATATTATGAACAACTAGAACTCTTATAGTTTTGGGAGAAATAAGAATAGACAAAAAACTATGTCTAGAGTCTACTAAAGTTGAACATAATACGTACATTAAAATTCAGAAATTACACTTGTACATATATACCAAAGGAACATGCTCATATATTTTTTTGTAAAACATGTAAAAGAATGTTTATAGAAGGATATTTAAAATAGCCCTAAAGTAGAAGTAACTCAATTTCATATTAATAGTAGAGTGGATATTCATATAATGGAATGCTATGCTGCAAAGAGAATAAAGGTATTGGTCACAGTATGGATTAATTGTATGAATTTATATAACATTTTATTCACTATATTGAACAAAAGAAGCCAGAATCAGACCAGCCAGAGTGACTTAGTTGGTTGAATGTAGTCTCATACACTGAAAGTTTCACAGCAATATTTTTCTCTCTCTCTAAGCATGTCCTTGGGTGAAAATTAATAAAGAAAAACTTAAAAAGAAGCCAAGTACAAAATATTATTTTATTTATAAAATTAATCTGGAATTGGAAGAATCACAGTTATTTTGGGGGAGAGGTAATAACTGAGAGAAGAATGAAGGGAGCTGTGGAGTGCTGTTCAAAGTCTATTATTTGAATTAAATACTTAGGGTACTCTTCTGTGAGCATGGTACACTACAATGAAATGCGCTTATAAAGATAGAAATATAAAGGAAGGAAGAAGTATTTGCAAATAACACATTGCCCAGAATTGACTCCTTTAAAACAAAAAGCTTAACTTTTTTTTAGGTTTTTTTTTCCAATTACAATTTACATTCAATGTTAGTAAGTAGTCTTTCTAGTACTAACAAAATGCCCACTTCTAAACACTGCCCTTCATCAGTGATTATTCTAAGTTGAGCTATAATTTGTTAATCATACTTGCTTGTATTTTGGGCTAGAAAAAAATTGTAAGACTATTATTAAATTTGAAGAATAGTGTTTGTATGAGCTGGGACATTGGTCTTTTCCTCCATCAAACTTGAACTGATGGACTTCTAGTCTGACAGCACTTGGACTGGACCCTATACCATTATCCCCCAGTGCTGAGGCCTTGGGCAGGCAATGGAGCGACACTGTTAGCTCTCCTGGGTGTCCTCTTGACCACTACAGATCTTGGAACTTTTTCTCTTCCATAATTACCTTAACCAATTCCTTATAATCCATCTAGTTCTCTCCATACATAAATCCTAAATGCTCTTTCTCTGACAATTACAGGCACCATTTGAAAAAGATTGTGTGTGTGTGTGTGTGTGTGTGTGTGTGTGTGTGTGTGTGTGTGTTTATGCTCACTGACTTTTTTTTTTTACAAGTATAGGTGAATTCCAGGAAATGGTTCAACATGAGTGCATAATTGCATATTCTTAGGAGTGTACACTACTACGATTCACATATAACTAACATACAGCAATTTGTGCAGACAAAAGCAGTATGTGTTTCAAGGATATGCTTTGAAATTTTAACAAAGAAATCTAAACCGATAGATTTTTGTATTTTTATCTCAAATGTCCTTGTTTAAAGCCCTGAAGTTTCCATACTGAAGAGTTACTAGCATATGAAACCTCAGCTGGGAAAAGCTTTAAACTCTAAAAATGTAGAAGCTCAAGAGAGACTGTTTTATTGAGGTTGGAGGATGACCTTGGCCCATTCATCCTCTCCATGGGCAGTAACTTGATTGGCACATCAATTTAGCTTTGAGGAAATAAAATAGAAGACAGGAAATAAAATAGAAGCAAAGAAATAATACCAATGTTTTCTTCAAGATAATTTTTAGTTGTGTGTATTTCTTGTTTTCTGAAACACTGACATCTTCCTCATATTTTGGGAAAAACCATTTCATGATCACTGCTTCCTGGAATTTTTTGTTGTTTTTAATTGTCACCAGAGGATCCTTTTTCTGTTGCTTTTTTCTTTCCTTTAAGAGAGAGGATGGAAGGCGGGGAGATAAAGATCCATGTGAAAGAGATGTATCAATTGGTTGCCTCATATATGTGCCCAGACCAGAGCTGTGGGTCGAACCTGCAACCGAGGTACCTGCCCTTGACTGGGAATCAAACCTGAGACCACTTGATGCTCAAGCCAATGCTCCAACCAGGTCTGCTTCCTGGAACTTTTACAATCTATTTCACACAAGTTAGTGCAACATTGAAGAACTCACAGCAAAAAAGAACAAGCATTTTTCACAAAGTAAAAACTGTGTTTAAATCATTGTATTTTATATTATACCTTATCACACCCCGAGATTACTTAGGTTTTCATAATCATATTACTCAAATATACATGTCAAGCTTTCAAGATCAAAATCATCTGTTGACCTCTGTCCCTTTGAATCCAGAGAGATTGCAAAATCTTACTTTGTTATTATTTTTTGCCTTCTACCTCTTTAAATTAAGAGAAATGGATACAGTTTTCTTGGGGAAAAGAATCTTCATTGAACTTCTAACCTGTAGTTGAAGTTCTAGTTTCTAAAATAATTTCTTGTTCTAGTTATACCATGATAATTTGGCTTCCTAAATGTGCATGCATTTTGTCAAAATTAATAGAAGCATGGGATATTGGGAGAGGATTATTTTTATAGTTTAATGGCTACATTTAAATTATAGGTGTCCCTTGAATTTGAGGATGTTATACATCAATAAATAACTTAATGTTTTGATGTCCTGACCTCCTTCTCCATCTGCAGATAGTCATATACAATGAGTATTAAATAATTGATTGGACACAGGGTGAGGCAAATCCTGCTTAAAAATGGCTTGAATACAACTGTGAAGAGAACATGTAAATATAAAAATAATTGTGTGTATACGTTGATCTACTAAGTACTTATATTTTCAATTAATTCTGATAGCAACCTTAAGAGCTATGTGTAATTATCATCCACATTTTATAGGTGGGAAACTGAAGCATATATGAAAGGTAAATAATCAAGAGAAGAATGGACTTATTTTTGCTTCAGGAATATGTTATTTAGAAGACTGGAGCGATTTGAGACTTTGTGGAATATCTGTCGATGTGTTTGGTGGTGGGCAACTTAGCAGTGTGGGCCATAGGTTGAGCAGAGGTGGGAAGACAATTATAAAACAGGAAGCTAAGTGAACAAAGTGTGTTGGAAGAGTATTTTAATCAGTCAAATAAATTGAATGGAAGCAAGTGCTTATATAGATAAATTAAAATAAATGGATAAAGATTTACTTGTGAGGAAATAGGGAATACTAGGGTTTACAGTATTGTGTATGTTCTGCCAAAGAGAATTTATGTTTATTAAAAACAAAATGAAATGCATCTAAAACAATAATCAATACTATATTCTTCAAAATGTGTTAGAGAAATATAGTTGAAAATACACATAAGGAAATGTTGTGAAGGGTTTTCTTTAAAAAAAAAAAAACAACAACAAATAATCTGGAGAATTTAGATAAACAGTTATGGAATTTTAGCACATTACTTTCTGACTGAATTTCCTGATTCTTTTATAATGCCAATATTTGATATAGGAATATGAAGTTCAGACAGATATACACTGTCAATAAAAAAAAATTGCCCAAGGAGTATGAGAAGTATCAGATGCCTTAAATCTAGTTGTAAATTGATATTCCTGATGCTAGGCAACCTGTCAAATATATTTTGATTGATTGCTACATGACATCATTCTAAAACTTTGTGGCTTAAAACAGCAATAATTACCTAATTTCTCTTATGGTTTCTATGGGTTTCAACTGGAAGACATGAATGTTGGAGGTCGGAATTACCTGTAGTCTCATTCACTCACAGATTTACTTGGTGGGGAGCAGCCACCAGAGTTTGGTTGGTGTGCCTTCACGGGGCCTCTTCATATAGCCTGGATTCCTCACAGCATAGTGTCTGAGTTCCAAGAGCAAGTGCCTCAATTTAGAAGGTGAGCCAATCTAAGGTCATCCTGCTTTTGATGACCCAGCTTCAGATGTCAAGCAGCACTACTTCCTTTGCATGTTGTTGATCAAGGAAGTTGCAAGGGGCTTCCTAGGTTTAAGAGGGAGGGGAACATATATTTCAGTGGATCATTGCCATCACATATTAATAGCCATGTGCAAGAATGGGTGCATTCTTGCCGAAACCGGTTTGGCTCAATGGATAGAGCATCAGTCTGTGGACTCAAGGGTCCCGGGTTCGATTCCAGTCAAAGGCATGTACCTTGGTTGCAGGCACATCCCTGGTAGGGGTGTGCAGGAGGCAGCTGGTCGATGTTTCTCTCTCATCGGTGTTTCTAGCTCTCTATCCTTCTCCCTTCCTCTCTGTGAAAAAATCAATAAAATATATTAAAAAAAAAGAATAGGTGCATTCTGTGTGTGTGTGTGTGTGTGTGTGTGTGTGTGTGTGTGTGTGTGACTATATTGTCATTCTTTTAAAATACAATCTGCCATTCCATCAGAGGGTTCTAAAAATTCCAGGGCCTGGCAACCAGGTAGAAAGCAGAGAGTCACATTTATCTCATGGAGCTCCTGGGGGTATTTTGTTAAACATGGCAGGTATTGGGTTATCTCACAAGGGGAGACTTTATTTTGTTTCCTTTAGCTGTGCAATTTTTGTAAGTATTTCCACTGAGAAACTGGAAATTTTATTTCTGGAACATGACTGAACTCATCTAAAAATAAAACAGTTGTGTCAAAGATGAACTAACTGTCCAGAATGGCATTACAATTGTTTGTAAATCTCATGAGTTTTGGGCACGTTGAGCTGCCAAGGCTAAAATTAGTTGCCTGGCACGAAGACAACTCTGGAGGTTGGTAGCTGCTTTAGAATGATGTTATTTGTTGTTCAAGTGAAAACTACCCCTTAAGTGCTGGGCGCTGACTGTTGCCCAGTGTCAGGGAGCGTCCATAGACTCATTGGCATCAGCAGCTGTAATCATTTAGGCATTTGACCCAAGATTTGTACCAAAATAGTGCAGGGATCTGTTGGAAGACTCAGAGATTGTCCTGATTTCCTTTACTGGTTCAACTCCATATGCGTTAAACATCTGCTGTGGGTCAAGCACTGTGTGCCATGATGAACGTTCAGAGATGAACATGGACACTTCTGTTTAGTAATGCATCTTCCAAGAGGAAAAGTTATGCAAATAGGCCATTTCATGGGCAGGTGGAAGTGCCCTGCTAAAAGATAAATGAAAGACGTTCTAGGCTGAGGGGAAAGCATGGGAAAACAGTAGAAACACAATGCCACCGGGGTCTAACTGTAAATTATAGAACAAAGTGGTATGTGATAGGAGTTGAGGTTTTCAAGGGAAATAGCATCCGGGACATAATTTACCATTGAGCGATGTTACCTAAACCAGTTAGATACAAGGCTTTCCCTTCCTTGAGTTCTGATTAGACTCTGGGTAAGCGCTTTTTATAGGAGGGCATCTAAATTATAAAATTTAAGAACCAGAAATAATCTTAGAGGTCATGAAGTAGCTATATAATTCTAGTTAATTGTAGGATAATAAATTGGGCCATGAAAGTGAAAGGATATCACAGTTGATTAATAGAGGGGAAAGTTAATTGCCAACATTTTTCTTACTCTTATTCTTAAATTTTAAAAAGTATTTTATGACTGTTATTTGGAATTAGTTATACTGCATTTATATTGCTTTTCTGTTCTTCATGCAGTATGTAATTGGATGCTCAAGCAATTTATTTTTGATAGGCACAGTGCAGATTATCTGTATTTTAAAATGAAATAAAGTGTATTTTGGATGAGTTGTGAATATTACATGGTCAAAATTTATCAATTTGCACAACCAGGAGTAAATAATTCTGACTTTTGACTTTAAATCACATGTTTAAAATGAAGGTATTGCCTTCCAAAATAGTAGACGTCTGTTTGTTAAGAGCCTATTTGGGAGGTCCTTTGGAAGCTCCTTGCATGTTTATCTTATTTAGCCTCTCCTGTGATCCCCTAGTATGTGTGGTGTGGTGTGCAGAAAGTAGGGCAAAGAGACACAAGGCCATTTCCACTGTGATCAGGACAGAATGGGGCTCAAACATATCCTGTGGGAATCCAAGCCACTGGCCTTTCTTCCTCATTAGATTGGCCCCACTGTTGTACTATCTCTCAAAAGTATTCTCAAAAATAAAATAGCAATGCATTTGCCTGTTCCCCATAGGAAATGACAAGTTCAATTGTTCAAACAGTTTAAAAATCAATGGACTTGAAATGTTGAATAAGAACAAGACAGATATGTCGATTTCACTACTGTGCTTGATGGATATATATTTTCTTATTGAAGTGGGCCTAATGTTTTACTATTTAAATTTTAAGTCAATAGACATGCAGCACACATCACTACATTGTAGTGTGAGAAATTTTTGCTGACTTAAGAGAATTAAAGGCAGAGTTTTCTTTTTGTTTAAATAGAAAGCTTACTTTTTGTTTGACTTCTCTAATATTTTCATTCCATTAAGAATTTCAGTTATATTACTCAACACTTCAAGATAGGGTTTCAAGTTAAGCATATAGATTTCAGGTACTTGTTACATTTACTTTTAGTTTTGAGATCTTTCAATTCCCTGTCATCTTGGAGTTCACACTTAGATAGGGAAAATATAAAAATATTTTATATTGATGTGTGCAAAATTATCTTACTATTGAAGAACATCATGCAGAGCAGGTATATAAATTCATAGACTGTAAAATATTTCCATCTCCAAAAAATACTTTGGTTCAATACGTAATTCATAAATAAGTCTATTTAAGGAGTGGAAAGCATTGGATTTCCTTTGTTTCAAAAGTGATATTAAGAAATTTCTAAAGTAGTATTTGTAAGTTAATATGCTTACGTTTAGTTGTTTTTAAAATATATTTTTTTATTGATTTCAGAAAGGAAGGGAGAAAGAGATAGAAATATCAATGATGCAACCTGGGCATATGCCCTTGACTGAAATCGAACCCTGGATCCTTCAGTCCCTAGGCTGACACTCTATCCACTGATCAAAACTAGCTAGGGCTAGCTGTTTATTGTGAATTCTAGTAATTCATCATTAAATTATAATGCAAATTCTGACAATGAACTCTCAACCTGGGATTCAGATACCCTTATCTGTTCTTTGTGAAAATAATAGAATAGCTCTGGCTGAGTGGCTTGGTTGGAAGTTATCCTCATATATTAAAAGGTTATGTGGGTTTGATTTCCAGTCAGGGAACATAACCCAGGTTGGGGGTTCCATCCCCAGTCGGGGCATGTATGGGAGACAACCGATCAATGTTCTCTCTCTCTCTCTCTCTCTCTCTCTCTCTCTCTCTCTCTCTCTCTCTCTCTCTTCTCTCTCTCTCTCTCTCTCTCTCATTTTTCCCTCTCTAAAAATCAATAAACATATCCTTAGGTAAGGAGAAATAATAATAATAATAATAATACAATCAAGTCTTTCATCTCTCAGTTTTTAACATAAGATCCATAGGTTATTCATACTAAATACCAGTTCTAATAATGTTATTTACTAGACAGAAACATCTCAGTGAACTTCCTGGATTATAATCTTATCTCTACCACTTCCTAGCAATGTGACTTTAAATTACTTAGCCTCTCTGGGCTTTCATTTTATCTTCTGTGAAATAAGGATAATAATAAAATCTGTTTTATAGGGTCATTATAAAGATTCACTGAGTAAGTTTTTTGTTTTAATAAAGGATAAAAATTAAGTTCATTAGCCTTATTTTTAAGGCTCTTTACTATTTAATTTAATAACACTTTCCAAAATCTATATTCTGCTTTTAGAAAAAATGTAGACTCCAATTAACTTCTGAGCATGCTTAATTTTTAGTGTTCCTTATTGGCTCCCACTTTCACACCCTGCACTCCATTTAACTAGAGCACTTTTACCTATGTCCTCCTTACTAGAATACACAATTATTTGATGTCACCTAACCCAATCCAAGGGTAGTATCCATACATTTTCAAAGTATAGGAATGCCCAACACAATACAAACTCTATTGCCACTTCCCACAAGCTTAATCTGAGGCTAGAGCTTAAGGCGGTGATCCTTAGACTATCTGGTATCACTTATATGTGGGATCTAAAACAACTTTCAAAATCATAGGCACAGAGCGTTGAATGGTGGTTGGCAGGACAGGGTGTGGAGGAAATAGAGACAAGCTGATGAAAGGAACAGACTGAGGGACTCGGAGGGAAAATGGAGGTGGGGGTGGGGACAGAGATTAACTGAGGAACTTATATGCATATATGCATAGTCCATGAACACAGACAATGGTGTGGTGAAGGCCTGGGAGGGGCAGGGGCGGAGGGGGGGGTCAATGGGGGCCAAAAGGGGATATCTGAATACTTTAAATAATAAAGGTAATTTTTTTAAAAAAAAGGATACAAACTTTTAGTTATAGGATGAAAAAGTTCTCAGGATCAAATCTAATGTATAACATGGTGACTACTTTTGTTAACACTGTATTATATAATTGGTATTTGTAAAGAGATAACTTAAATGTTCTCTCTCTTTTTCTCTTCCTCTCTCTCTCTCTCTCTCTCTCTCTCTCACACACACACACACGCACACACACAAAGATAAATGTGTGTAATGACAGTTGTTAATGAGCTCATTAGTAGGAATTCTTTCATTATGTATATGTATATCAAATTATCATGTTTTTTACTTTAAGTATTAAAATTTTATTTATCAATTATACCTTAATCAACATGAAAAAATATGCATTTCTTTAAAAGGTAGATATGCCAAAGCCAGTTTGGCTCAATGGATAGAGCATCGGCCTGCGGACTGAAAGGTTCCAGGCTCGATTCTGGTCAAGGGCATGTACCTTGGTTGTGGGCACATCCCCAGTAAGGGGTGTGCAAGAGGCAGCTGACTGATGATTCTCATCAACGTTTCTAACTCTCTATCCCTCTCTCTTTCTCTCTGTAAAAAATCAATGAAATATATTTTTTAAAAAATAAAAGGTAGATTCCCTTCCTTTTGTTTCCCTTACCTGAGGGTGATATATTAGGGAAAATATTGCTATGAGAAATGTCCGAGATTTTACTGCCTAGATTTTTCTTCTAGGATTTTTATAGTTTTGAGGCTAACATTTAATAATTTAATCATTTTGAGTTTATTCTTGTGTATGTTGTCAGAAGGTGGTCTAGTTTTATTTTTTGTAAGTCTTTGTCCAATTTTCCCAACACTATTTATTGAATAGGCTACCTTTGCCACATTGTAAGTGATCATTTTTTCTTATTCTATACGAGAGGCCGGATGCATGAAATTCATGCACTTGGGGGGATCCCTCAGCCAGGCCTGTGCCCTCGCATAGTCCAGGAGTCTTCGGGGATGTCCGACTGATGGCTTAGGCCTCAGCATTGATGTGGAGGCGGGAGAGGCTCCTGCCAGTGCCGCTGTGCTTGCCAGCCATGAACCCAGCCTCTGGCTGAGAGGCGCTCCGCCTGTGGGAGTGCACCAAGGGGTGGGCGGCTCCTGCACCATTTGGTCTATTTGCATATTGCCCTTATGTTATATAGGTTTTTCTTATATTTTATATAACATCATATTATAACTTTTATTATATTTAATTTTTTTTCATTTATAGCATAAAAGTCATCTATGAACCACCAATCTGATGGTTTTAGTAATAAACATGGTAACCATACCACCTCCTTATCCTATTTATTGTTGCCTTTCAGTATTTAGCCAAACAAACATTGAAAGCTGTGCTAAATAATTTTCAAAATGTGGGAAATAATTTGAGGACCTAACTGGAAAGGAAGAGCCTTTTATTCTATCAGATTTGTGAGTGAGAAATGTGAACCATTAGTACATTCTCTTTTATAACCGCCTCATTATACTTGTAAATGGTGGTGCTCCCTTCAATTGTTTCAAGAAGGTGTTTGAAGCAGTAAAATGCCACCGTGATTTATAAGAACTTCATTCACGTATCCAATTGTGAAATGTATATCTGAGTTTATCGCTTTTCAAAGACAGAGTACCTCTTTTCACCTTAAAAATGAGAAGTGAAAAGTCCTTACTGTTTATTTCTTTCACATACCATGCCCCACATGCAGTGGTATAATGTGAAATGTGATCATTTTTATCTCGTTAGCACTGAAAGGAAGGAGCTAAAAACAAATTGTTCTCATTGTTTTCACTCTGGAGATGACTGCTTCACTTCAGGATTTCTTCATTCCACACAGGGATTTTAGTTTGGGACCTTCAGCTGTGTGTCAGCACCCATGAGCTGGAGATGAGACCTGGGCCAGGGTTCTGATGCTGTGGTAGGGACCCTGACTGTCTGCCTCACAGTCTGCTGTCGCCTTCATGGTCAGTCTTCCTTTCAAAGTCACTTCACATAAGTAGCAATTTCCTACAGGTGCTTCCCCATTTTCCAACACATATCAAGGGAGATTGCCACTATCTTTTTTAAATCATGCCTGAAAGCATTTTTAATTTTTTTTTATTGTTTAAAGTATTACATATAGTAGAACATATATATCCTTTTTTTTTTCTCCATTGACCTTCCCTCAGCCTCCCCTATCCCCTGTCACATGCCTTCACCCCTACCCCCAGAGTCTTGTGTCCATTGGTTGTGCTTATATGCACGCACACAAGTTCTTCAGTTTATCTCCCCCCCCAACACTCCCCAGCCTTTCTGCTATAATTTGACAGCCTGTTTGGTGCTATACTGTCTCTATATCTATATTTTTGTCCATCAGTTTATAATGTTCTTTATTTTCTATAAATGAGTAAGATCGTGTGGCTTTTTTTTTTCATTGCCTGGCTTATTTCACTAAACATAATGCTCTCCAGGTCCATCCATGCTGTTGCAAATGGTAAGAATTCCTTCTTTATTATGGCAGCATAATACTCCATTGTGTAGATATACCATAGTTTTTTGATCTACTCATCTGCTGATGGGCACCTAGGCTGTTTCCAAACCTTAGCTATGGTAATTGTGCTGCTATCAACATAAGAGTGCATATATCCTTTCTGATTGGTGTTTCTAGTTTTTTGGGATATATTCCTAGAAGTGGGTTTACTGGGTCAAATGGGAGTTCCATTTTCAGTTTTTTGAGGAAACTCCATACTGTTCTCCACAGTGGTTGCACCAGTCTGCATTCCCACCAGCAGTGCACTAGGGATCCATTTTCTCTGCATCCTCTCCAGCACTTGTCATTTGCTGATTTGTTGATGATTGCCACTGTGACAGGTGTGAGATGGTACTGCATTGTCATTTTTATTTGCATCTCTGATAATTAGTGGCTTTGAGCGTGTTGTGTTTTCATATGTTTCTTGGCCTTCCTCTGTCTTCTTTTGAAAAGATTCTATTTAGGTTCGTTGCCCATTTTTTTATTGGACCAGAAAGCATTTTTGTTGTGGTGGTTTTATTTTCTTCCATTTGTTGTGTTTTTCCAGAGTTTATTACTTATATATGTTTTGTTTTGTTTTAGTACTGAGAAATTCACTTTAGAGAAACAAGAAAACTCTTTAAAATTTTAAATATGCACCCCTATTTTCCTTACAACTATTTATAATAACCAAGATATGAAAAAAACTAAATGTCCATTTGATGATGAAATTTTATATATATATATATATATATAGTATATGTTACTCATCCATATGAAATCTTACCATTTGCAACAACATGGATTGAACTTAAGGACATTATATTAAGTGAGATAAGTCAACATAATTAAGACAAAAAAAGGCAAGTACCATATTATCTCTCTTATATTTAGAATCTAGAATATATAGAAATCCATAACAACAGCTCTTAGATACAGAAAATAGATAGATGGTTCCAGAGGCAAAGTGTGAGGATAGGAAAGAAATCTGTTAAGGGCGTTAACAGGAAAAAGGGAAAAAACAAAATAGGCCTTCCAAATTTTATTTGGTTATAAAAAATATGCTTATTAATCTTGCTCTTTGGGTTCCACCCCAGGAGATTGTGGCTTAGTTGAACTTTGATAAAGGTCTAAAAGCTATGTATTAAATAATAAAATTCATATGGTTAGGTAAATTTTGGAAATACTAACACAAAATAAATATATTTGACATAATCTGAGCTATTTTCATTCTTCCCTAATCCACAGCCCTCTGTAAATGAAGATATAAGTTAATAGTAGCAAACCTGATATTTGGAGATCTACTTTTGAAATGTCATTGATCACTACTTTCTTGAATTCACCCTTTAAGTGGGTAACAGATCTTCTTTGCTACAACAAAGTCACTATCATGCAGGCAATGGTAATCTTTGGGATGCATGTTTATAGGCTGCAGTATCTTAAAATCGTAAGAGAAGGGTGGCAGATGTTGGTTAGAGTCCTTCCCTTATGTTTTCTGGAAATACGTCCAGTTTCATTTTGAACCTCAGTTGATAATAACTGAAGACCAGAAGTTTCTGTTAGAATAGAGTAAAATTTAACTTTCTCTGTATACTTTTCATTGCTACATTACCTGGAGCCCCTCCAAATGAGCTTAACCTATATAATAAAAGTATAATATCCAAAAAGACCAAATGGCAGAACACCTGGAACAACCAAACCAGTTACGATGAGGTGCACTGACCACTAGGAGGCATTTGGGGAACATGGCAGACATTGGCTGAGGTGTGGGATGGTAGAGCAGGAGAGCTGAGTGAGGCACCAGACCAACTAGTTGCTGTCACTGGGATGAGCTTCTGGTGGTTACTGAAAATTCTTTGCTCCTACGTGCCACAGTCTCACCTGGCACTTGCGCCCACTGCTGGTGCCAGGGCCGCCACTCACACCCAATGCCAGTGCTGCCCCTGCTCACACCCACAGCCAGAATTGGAGCCATTGCTCACACCTGCTGTGGTGCCTGGTGCAGGTCCCAATCACTCGGTGCCATCAGCAGGTGTGAGCAGTGGCTGCTGGCTCTGATCTCCCCTGAGGGCTTCTCCACCTCCCCCTGTTCCTGAGGGGTAATCAGGGTGACAGCCGCCACTCACACCCACTGTGGGCGCTGGCCCCAATTCCTTTGCACTGTCAGTGGGTGCGAGGAGGGCCGGTGCTGCCAGTGGGTGGGAATGGCAGGAGTGGAGCTGCTGGCACACAGGGGACCAAGGCCATGGTGGGCGGGACTGGGCAGGCGTGTGGAGGATGGGCTGAGACCCGCCCCTGTGCCTACTGCAGCCTTGTGGTTCAGAGTTCCTTTCAAGGTGCACAGATTTGTGCACTGGGTGCCTCGTGCTTTAAATAAAAATGCTGTTCTTAATATGCTATACAAGTTTTTTTTTTTTTTAATTAGTTCCCTGGCCCACTTTTGTAACTATATTTCTGCCTCTGAGCCTTTCCTACTCAGGAAGGTTGAAGCCAGTACTAATATTCAGAATTTAGGCTAATTACATTAGTATTCAAAACAGAAGGTAGAAGTAAAAAGCAGTTAATGCAAAGTTATTCAGTTATTGTAAACAAACAAACAAGCAAACAAACAAGCAAATGTAGACATATATTCTAGGTGAAGTTATTTACTGCTTAATAGCCCAAATTTTGCAGGCACTTTAGTATTTTGAACAATGGCTAGAATACTAATTAATGATATAATATACTTAATAAAATTATTTTCATCTATTAATTATAGGATTATTTCTACAAGGCAAAATTTTACTAACCTATTTTTAATTATAAAGTTGTATTTCTTTATAAAGTATATTATGATCAAGCCTTTTTAAAGCTCTAGATGGTATTTCATCTCATAATTCCTGCCACGATCCTTAGTTCTATGGTATGTGTGACCCATAGAAAATAAAAGGCATCATGTATCTGGTGGATTTTGGGGATGCAAACAGATCTTCATTCCCATTATACTTCTCCTGTGATTATAAAGGAATGTAAAAAATAGAATCTTTCCCGCGGATCTCAGTATGCTGTGAAGAAAATTAATCCTTGAAACATCTTATAGTTAAGAGAGTTGACTAGTAATCCTAGGAATTCCATAGATTCTAAAAAATTATTTGCTTCTCTTCCATGAGAAAGGATATTCTTTGAGTTATACCAATTTTGGCTTCTTTTTTCCAAGTTATTTGGGGATATTTGGCAGATTATTCTGTAAACAGATATACTATTGATGATGAGCCAGTTATTCAAGCTTTAGACAATGAAAAGTTTCAAGTTTAACATACAGTAATACAGCTATGAAAATGTGTTCAAAGCCAAGTATATCGTATACAGCTATTCCATTTTTCCTCCTAGGTAAAATCTGAGTTACTCCAACATTTTTTTTAAAAATGTTTTATTTATAATGAGGTATATTTGAATAATGTGTACGTACACGCCATATTATTTTTGCAATTAAAATTGGAATGGTAAAAAAAATGTCATGTTTGCTATCTAGAAATCTCCACTCTATTGTATTTCCCATTTTCCTGGACTGTTCCTAGAGAATAGTTTAAACTTCAAAAAGCTACTAGCTTGGATTCTGTTACCGCTGTTACCTCAGCCCCAGAATTATATTTTTGCATTGAACTTAGATTTCTAAATTCCCAGGCCCCATGAGGAGCTGGTCTTTTTGGTGCTGAGGCCCGTCTTCTGCTTTGCACAAATTCTATAAATGAGGACATTTATCTTCAGGCAGTTCTGCTACATTCTAATCCCAGATGTGTGTGGCGCGTATCACAGGCTCATTTTAGCCCTTTGAACAACTATGCTTCAAAGGCAGGTACAAAAGCAGTTTCTAACCATGTAATGTACAGATTTGGAGCAGGTGGAGGAGAGAAGTAGGTTTTCCATCTGTGTATCAGTTCTAGTTGAATAACTTCCCTTGCACAAAAGTAACTGGTTCAAAATTCAACAGCCTCAAAGTATTCTGTTTCAAAGCTGTACTCTCCCTTTATTTAAACCATGAATGTCTGATGTGTCAACATGAGTTTTTTTAGCTATAAGCTATCATTTATACTTTAGAACTAACAAAATTTTAATACATATTTATTGTTGGACTTTTTATTCTTTTTATAAATATGCTGTTTTGTGTCCTAAAATGCTAATAACTGCAGTTCTTTTTATTGAATTACTCGGTGAGGTATATATCTAATATTCTAAAAAAAAAATCTTGGAGTCCTTTTTAGTTTGAGTTTTAGTGCAGATATTTGTTGAAATTGAGCGCTCAGGTGATAGGATCACATTTTGATCCTGAAAACTCATATTTTTGTTTTACTGAAAAGATAGATTAGTTAAGAGGTCACTCTAACTCTACTATTTTCTAAAACAAATTTTTATTGGACAAACACATGAGCATTGGGTGTACTTTGTGAAGATTATGGGCAAAACATCCAGTTAGCAGTTCAGCAAAAAATAAAAAGCATATACCGTAAGGCTGTTGTTTACACATGAATTTATACATGAAGCTTGGATATATCAATCTTGCCCCAATCTAAATAGAGTGAAGCAAACCTAGTAATTATGCATGAATTTTAAAACAAAGATCACAGTTTGTTGTTTAAATGCTGGTGTCTTAAATACTCATGGAATGCATGCTTTTGGTATTTTCTAAATGAGAAATACTACATTTTATAGTCAGATTTTATAATTGTTTGGTAGCACATAAGTTTAAATTAGTTCAAAATTCGAAGTGTAGCTGATACCGGTTTGGCTCAGTGGATGGAGCTTCAGCCTTTGGACTGAAGGGTCCCAGGTTCGATTCCGGTCAAGGGCATGTACCTTGGTTGCTGGCACATCCCCAGTGGGGGATGTGCAGGAGTCAGCTGATTGATGTCTCTCTCTCATCGATGTTTCTAGCTCTCTGTCCCTCTCTCCTTCCTCTCTGTGGAGAATCAAGAAAATATTTTTAAAAATTTGAAGTGTAAATTTCTTTCTTTTCCTATTTTGTTTCTTTCTCATAAGTCTTGGAGTATAAATTTTAAACCTTAAATTGTCTTGTGAAAGGTCAGACTTTGTATTTTTTCCAAAAATTATGTAAGCATATTACTAAAATTAATGATTTAAATATCCCAAACATGTTTCCAAATAATTTACAGGCCCTAGCTGGTTTGGCTCAGTGGATAGAGCATTGGCCTGTGGACAGAAAGGTCTTGGGTTTTATTCTGGCCAAGGGCATGTACCTTGGCTGCAGGCTCCTCCCCGGCCAGGCTCTGGGCTGGGTGCATGAAGGAGGCTACCAATCTATGTGTTTCTCTCACATCAGTGTTTCTGTCTTTCCTTCTCTCTTTTCACTCTCCCCCCAAAACAACAACAACAACAATAAAAACTCAATGAAAAAATATCCTCAGGTGAGGATTAACAAACGATTTATAGGCAAGCTAGTTAGATCATCTATTTTACATTTCATTTGGGACAGAATAACTAAAGTGTAACCCAAAATTTGAGTATTTAATTTCATTCAAATGATTGTTTTATAGGCCCAGTCCATTATATAATTAAATCTGGTTTTTAAAATGTATTTATGTAGTAGGCTTTTCTGGGGTTCTTTGTGTACTCAGCATAATCATATTCGGATACTTGATAAACACTTTTCTTTAAAACCGTAAGACATCATTTAGGTTTACAGTCGCTGAAAATTACACTAACCCTACAATTTATTTCTTTATGCCCTGACACATGATTTATTTAAGAAGTCTGGACGGAGGCCAATAGCCAGCCTCTGCTGCTTAGCCCGAGAGCTGTGCTTTAATTTTTTTTTTCTTTAGCCAATAAAGAAATCTCCTTTGATTCTCAGATAGCGGTGTTATAAAGATGAATAAGAGGCTATCACTTCCCTGAAGAAACGTTAAGTGCAGCCAGTTGGATGCTGATTTGAATTTGAATGGAGCTTGCCTTCGCAAAGCCCTTTCACACATGTGGATTCAATTGATGGATATTTGTAACTTGTGGGGTTCTGGGTGTATGTTTGATTCCTAAGGAAATCTGATGGCTTAATATAGAGGCATGTTTTTCTCCAGAACTAGATTGTGGTCCTGTGCATCTGACATGTTTTATAGATGTATGTTGCTGATCACAGGGAGACATGATAATGTAGCAAGCTCCGGGTAAAACCCAGGATTCCTGAAAAACCTATTCAAAATCTGTGCTTATATCAGGGGCTTTTTTTTTTTTTTTTCATCTCATAGTTGTCAGGACAACTATGGGATTATCCCAACTGGGTGGGATTATCAAAACAGATTGTGGGCATTGCTTAATTCTGCAAAGGCCAACATGTGAATGTGCATTTGTCAAGAGTTCAGGTTTGTATGCTCTCCTCTATGAGATTCAGGTCATCTTCTGTCTTTTCCCCATGGTTGCTTCCAAGTATCAAGTTTAGACATTTTCCTTCTGAAATTCAGGGCAGGAATACTCTGGGTACTTGAGTCACGGGTTAATGATTTGCTTCAAACATCTCCCAGATAATTTTCAGACCCTTTCCACTCTGGGTTTAGCCGAGTCTGAGACTGTGTGATGCACATGAGGCGAATGAAGGAAGGAGTTGTTCAGCTTGTCCTTGGCAGAGAAGTCCTGTTGCTGAATAAGATCACAAGTTTTGGCTGGAGTGGCTTGGTAATAGCTTTTTCCACTGTGCAAAGCCAGGCAGTCTCTGCCAAACAGCAGAACAGAATCTATACTGTCAAAATGGAAAGAAAAAATAAGTGGCGGCAATTACGAAGCTGGGGGGTTCTGGCAGCACACTTAGAATCCGGCATTTTCACTCCGCCGTGAGGAGGGAAGCATGGCCACCAGCTAGAGCATGTGGTCTGCCGCTGTGCTGCCTGGAGACTGTGTGACACTGAGGACAACGTATAGGCGCTGGAATTCTTTATTGTAGGTTCGATGAGAATCTCTACCAGTAAAGGTTTTGACATGCATTGTCACCGCACTGTTCTTCAGTTTAATAACAGGAATGATAGAAAACTCTTAAGTGCTTTAAGGAGGGTTAAATCTTTCCCATGTATTAGCTCATTTAATTCTCACGTTAGCCCTATGAAGTTAGTATGATTTTTTTTACCCCCCCCCCTTTCAGAGATGAGGAAAGAGAGGCAATAAGGAAGTAAATACCTTGTCCTGTGTCACAAAGCCAGCACTTCTGCTCCTTTCTCAGTGTCTTAGCATGAAGAATGATATAGTAATATTAACAGAAAAATATATATTCCCTTTCTTAAATCCTTATGGCTCTTTTTTAATGGCCTTTTGGGCAAATAATTTTTGGGGGGGAGGAAAGAACAGAGGTATGTATATTTCACCAGAAGTATTAATATAGATAACATGATTTTTACCATTCCTTTGTTTTTCCATTCGAACAGTATAACTTTATGAATCTCAGATTTTTGCCAATATCACTAAGACTATTTAATGTAGATCTAATGTGAAATATGGTTGATTAATTTGATTGCTCACCTTATTTTTTGACTGTTCACTTTGTTAAGTGTTTAACCATACAATTTTTGATATTGAATAACAAAGTGCCTACATGATGCTATTCATTGGAACATTTTTAAAATCATGGTTTTGCATTCAGACTTTACAATTCATTATTAATGAAAATGTTTCCCATAATGCACATGTCTGTAATAAAAGTGTGGGCAGGGATTCTTGATGTTTTATTCCCCAGAACTGGAAGAGCTCCTGGCATGTAATTGGTGCTCAGTGAGTATTTGATGAATGAGCATTCATTATGACTGGATGCATAATGAAATTAAACACCTTGAGCTTATTTATATGTACAATTTTGCTTTTCCTCTACTAAATAATCAAGGTTATTGTTGATGAAGAAAATTAGGAACAGCATGGGAAGCAGCGGGAACAGAGGAAATCACGCCCTTCCTCACCCCCTGCCCAGGCTGGTACTTTTGGAGCTCCTTGAAGGAAGACATCTTTCTCATTCATCTGAGTATTCTTAGAACTGGGAAAGCATAGTGATATAACCGTGAGGGGATGGTTGTGCAAACTAAATGGCTTAAACCCCTGTCTTTTTATTAATACCTAGTTTTTAAAAGTCTCAGTCACTGCAGAGTTTGGGGAATATGTCACAAAGGATTAAGGCAAGAGTGAGGGATTACACATTTGGGGTGCAACCATCTGGATTGGATGCAGCAATCTCAAGAACCCTATTGGGCTCTGTACTTCAGCCTCTCAAGTCAGAGGCTCTATACTCACTGCCCTCTGGCACTTGGAGTTCTGACAGTATCCCTACCAAGAGATCACTTAGGCTCTGCTGTAACCAGTTCTGCTGCTCAGATAGGCTAGCTAGTCTTTGGTTCACAAGACCTAGGGAATGTTTCTCTGAGGTTGGCTCAGCTCATTAGCGCCTCATACAATAAGCTTAGTTTTCCTGAGGCCAGGCATCCTTTTACATATTTGAAGATACCTCTCTCATTTCAAGAGGCTGTTCTACACCACCACTTTACTGAGGGCATTTCTATCTGTTTTTGTGACATGGTTGACTGCTCTTCCCTTCCGGACTATTGTCCCTAAAAGCTGGCGTGCTCATTTGTCTGTTAGTGATCACTGGGCAGCAATACTGAAACAGTATTGATTAATGAGTAAGTGTTAATGTCAGGAAAGTTTCCAGTGATTTGCTTTAGCATCCTTTTCTCAGAAAGAACAGGTTCTCAGTGAAATTCTTGAAGACTTGGTTGATTGGCTGGTCTGTATGTACCACAGTTCTTTAGGTTTCACTCACAGTGTGTAGTTCTTAACATGCCTGTCCCCATGTGCGCGGTTCATATACTAACTCCTCTTCCATCCGTGTGTACATCTCCACCAGCAGCCTATTTTACATACTGACTAATGTCCCACCCCCATTCATAAGCCCCTGTTCCTGTCTAGTTCAGTGTGTTTTGGAAAGTCTAAAGTGAATACAGCATTTTTAAAAGTTCTCTAATTTTTTTAACAGAAGCTCCATAGCCTACTCCCACCTCCCCCCATGATGAAACAGGGACACAGTGCCACAGGCAGACAGTGACAACAGGACACCAGGAAATGCCAAGAAGGTCAGCCCCATCTTAACGTGATGTTTGCAGGACTGTGGACATCACACACCAGCATTTCTAAGAAACATGGAAGTCCAGTATATCATTTGTTATTCAAAATACATACACACTCTTCTATTAACAATTAGACCTCTTTGAGTATTAAAGTTATTAAATAATGGCCACAAATAACATGATTAACAATCATTCATACCATATTATTTGTGATTACCATATAACGTGTCATATTTTCAGTCTGTCTTTTTCATAGAGGAAAATATGTATAATAACCTCATGAAATTCAGCAATGTTTGCTTTGTTTCTAAGACTCAAAAAAATATTTTAAGAAGCATATATGATGTTTTTTCAAATGGCAGGATTTTACTTCCAAGGTGCCAATTAATTCATGAATATACATGTTTTCTACGAATAAAATCAGTTTACATTTTGATAATTTTTCTTTATTTATATTGACTATAAGAAACTAATAAATTTGGCCATTAAAAGACAATAAAAATACATAAAATATGTTTGTTTAAAGTTAAATATTGAGTTAATGATGGATTTTTGTTAAATACTGCTTTGTGGTACATAAATAAGTATTTCTTAAATACTGCTTTGTGGTACTGCTTTGTGGTACTTATGAATTAATCATTCATAATTCAGGATAGTCTTGGCTACCACATATGTGACCATAAGAAGGATCATCACCTTTAACAGCTGGGAATTCCTAGTGAAGTGAAAACATGTACAGTCTGGGTCAACAGAGTTCTTTTGTTGCAATTTTCTATTTCCCACTATGAAAGGCTGCCAATAAGGGTTCGCTGGTCCCAGTATTTTTCCATGTATGAAAGAACGTAGCTTTGTTTCTCATTAAGCACTCATGCTTCTGGAGCTGTAATTTAATTTCAATGCTTCTATAGATATAGGACTCTAGAAATTATTTGTTTTAAACATGGATACTACATTTTCCACATCTAGATAAAATCTGAACAATACCATGATAAGCCAACTATTTAATCTGAAGAGTGAATTTATTATACCTAAAAAAATTATGTCTGGATAATGTCAAATATTGGGGTATAGTGACAGATTTACAAGTGCTATTTTTCTTTAATCCGTTGTATCCTTATGTCCTACATTTGGGGATATTCTGTTTAAGATGAATTCTGCTAAATGGTATTATTCTTTGCAGTTGAGAACCTGTTGAATAAACTTTCAATATTGGCATACAGTGAATTCAATAATGTAATTAGTAAACTATTTCCAGTTAAGGGATTGCAGCAATTATACTGTGTTTTTTTTTAATAGTTTGTTAGCAGCTATGAATTAAGTCTTCATTTTAATACGACCTAATTGTAACACAAGAAGGAAATGTTATTTGGAATTTAGCTACATTTATCCTCTATTTATTTCTTTCTTGTCTAAAGTTTTATATTTGTCTCCTCTTCCACCGCTTGACGTTCCTTTTCCCTCCCCCTCCTCCCCCACCGCCAGCCATTTCCACCTAGGCAAGCCCCCACCACCCCAGTGTCTGTGTCCATTGGTTATGCTAATATGCATGCATACAGGTCCTTTGGTCGCTCTCTAACCCCTCCTCCCGATTTGTCTCTGGATCTATTCTTATTCATCAAATGATGTTGATCATTATATCCCACATATGAGATCATGTGACATTTATCTTTCTCTAAGTGGCTCATTTCACTTAGCATAATGCTCTCCAGTTCCATCCATGATTCTTAATAAAATTCTACTTTAAAGGTAAATAAAATAGAAGCTAGAGCATTATGTAAATGGAAAAATATACTGAGAGGAAAGTAAAGATAAGTTGTTAACTAAGTCAGCATCAAGAGGTTAAAAAATCTCTATATTGATAGGTAAGGCCCATGAATAAATACATAGTATTATTTTCTAAATTTTCCTTTCTTTTTATATTGTGTGTATTGACCATGAAGCAAGCTATGATGTATCCAATATAAATTATGTGGTGAAGATCATGTAAGACCAGAAACTAATATTTCTCAGATTCAAATCCTGGCTCAAATATTAATTTGCTTGTTATTATTTTGGAAGTCACCTATTCAATTTGAGTTCCTAAGACCTTTAGCCGACTTAATTCCAGAGAACTCAGGACCTAGTTTCAATATGACTTTTACAGAAAAGGCAGAGCACAGTAGCCTCAGCATTTCCCCTGGAAAAAATCTTGATAGTCTACAAACAGACAGTGTCTTTCCTCCAGTGAAGTATTCTGCACCCACCAGATTTCTGGTCTACTCATTAGACAGTGACTGAAATTCTCAAACTCATTTATGATTTTTCTGGGGAAAAAATTAGGTCTAATATTTAACTGTTTCAACTGAGTTTGGTTGATTTAAAAAGGTGAACTCACTGTTTAAATAGTAATTCAATTAACTAGTAAAAATAGTATCAGATTTTCAATGTCTTTTTACAGTTATTATAGGAGCTATAAATTTTGTTAAAATGTAAGAAGTTTTTGCCAAATGGAGCAAAAGAGAAAATCTAACATTTAATATTACTATTGAGTTTAACTGTCTTGCTAGTTCTTAAGGACAAAAAAAAATCCATAAGGCAATTGAATAGCAGTTTTCATTCAGAATGGTTTGTTATTATACTAGCATAATGATGAAAATTACAAATTGAAATGAAAAGGAGAAAAGAACATTTGGGGACTTAAGAATCTCAGCAACAGGAACATTTCTCCTAAGTGTCCAATTTAGACTATAATAAAGTGGTCCTTTAATATCTTTATCATTTTTGTCAAACTAAAAAAGGACAACTTGAACCAGTGTAGTAGATTACTTCATTCATTCACTCAACACCTGTTGACCATGCACTTTGTACTAGCACTCTGCTAGGAATAAGGAACGTAAAGATTAGTAAGACACAGCTCTTCCCCTAATATGTTCAGCATCTATTAGAAGATGAAGAAAATAAACAAGACTGGCTAGTTGGAGGTAAATCACACAGGATGCAAAATAATAAATTTAGTTTATGAAATCACGATGAATAGTGACATGGAGAGAAGCTAAATGTGGCTCAGAAACTGGAATAAGTATTGATTAATAGTCATCAGAATTTTGAAGAAGGAATATACAACAAGTTGCAAAGCCATGGCAAAGTCTGCTGTTTTAGTTAGTGAAATAAAATGAAAATTATATATATCAGAACTTTGCAAGATTGTATAATGCCACAATAAAACAGTGACTAAAATTTATCTCAGGTATATTTTTCATAAAGCATAACGTCAGATATGATAACAGGGAAGACTTATGGAACATAGCCACAGCAAGGCCAACGGTTGCAATGGTGAAACAGGAAGATCAGCTTCACAGCTGGTTATGTTGCGATTCTACACAGATGTGTGCAGTGGTTGATAACCTGCAGGAAGGTGTGCTTAAGAGATGGCATTCCTTGATTTTGATGTTCAGTCAAAACATGGTACAAATTGTTTTTAGAGAATTATTGTTTACATCCAACCTCAGTCAGCTAGCAACTAATTTTATGGTTTAAGCCAATGAACAGACTATACTAGTAATGATGTAGGTGAAAAATGCCAGAGAGCACTACATTTTGGTTATTGTGAGAATGTTATCTATCAAGGTGCATAGAACAGCTAAATTTGCATGTTCCCTCTACCTCACTGGCCACCCCTCTTTAGTGTTTTTTTTTTTTTTTTTGCTTAATCCTCTTGATTTCTCAACCTATAAATGTTGCAGAGCCCACAAACTCAGAGCTAGCACGCTCTCTCTCTCCTTTTCTCCCCATTCCTGTCTCATTCCCTTGCCCTCTCAACCTCTCGACTTTCTCCACCCCATTACCCATTCATGCTGATCTTATCTAGTTCTGTAGCTTTATATACCATGAATATGTGAGTTACTCCCAAAATTAACTCTCCCTGACATCTCCATGAACCCAGCCATTGTATCCATTGGATGTGTAATAAGCATCTCAAACTAATTACGTCAAAATTAGGAATATATACCCAGGCCCACAACTCCCTTTCTCATTTAGTTTCTTCAATGTCACTCCATCCTCTAACCAGTTTCCTGGGCCAACTCGTGGTATCATTCTTGCTTCCTTCCTTTTACTCATCCCTCATGTTCAATCCTTCAAAAATTTTTGTCAAACCCACATCCAGAAGGCACCCTGAATCCTTTTTCCCCCTGACTTGATTGCACCTGCTTTAGCTATCCTCATCTTTTCATTAGACTGCCCTTACACAGATTCCTAAATAGATGCTGCTTCCTCCTTTGGCCCCCTGTAGTCCATTTTGCTCAGAGCAGTAAAATCAGGATTTTTTTGAAATATAAAAGGACCAGCATCATCACACATGGAAAACTTTTATGACTCCTCATTTCCCCTAGAGCTCCTTCAGTCTCCTTACCTTGGCTAGCTACCTTCTGATCAATTGCGGTAAACTCTCCTAACCCCAGAACTTATCTCCTATCAGCCTTGGGTCCCGGGTTTGCACTCTGCTTCTGGGCCTTTGCACTTAGTATGTACAGGGCTGGCTCCTTCTATTATTGAGTCTCGGTTCATTATGCTACCTTTTCAGAAGTGAAGTGCCTTTGCTCACACCTAGCCTGAGACTTGGTTGTCTGCATGTGTCTTTTTCACTCCCACTCACACGCTTCATCTCTTGACGGACCACTGTCTCTCAGGGACTTACCTGTAGTTTTCTTCAGGGCACTTGCCACTCTATGATACCTTAAGTGTTTGTTTCCTTTCTTCTTGATTGTGTTTCCTCCATGTCAAATAGAAGTTCCTCAAGGGTATGGGCCTCATCTCTTCCTTTTCATTACCAAGCCTTCAGCATCTAGAAAAGTAACAGCACAGTAAGTATGTTTAGAGTGAAGGCAAAAAACTCTACAGATCAATTTGTCCTTCTTTTTCCATCTTCAGATACTCTAAGGGAGTTACCAAAGGAGAAAGAAGCCACACATATCTGAAGTAAGGTCTTACTCACTGCTTTGGCATTGTTTTGTGAGAACAGAGCATGAAAAGTGCACATTTTTTAGAAGTTGAAATTCCATATGTTAGCAACTGTTTGCAGGCTTTAAATCGAGTGCTTTTTTTGCCTTGCTTCCTTTTTTTTTCTTTTTAAAAGGCTATATGTCAAAATAGAATTTGATTTGCAGATCCTTAATGCTAGCACTTCGAAAAGTTTGCAGCAGGGAGAAAACAATACAAAAATGTGCACTGTTCACTTACAAACACAACACATTTTATATCTTGGGATTAGGGGTCAATGTATGAATAATTCTGTGATGGAAAAATGAAGGATAATATGAAATAGTGCTTTGACTGCAGATACATTCTATTATTTTCAGCTGTTTACAGAATATACCACCATTTAAAAATGTGCTGTCACTGGAGTTATTTTAGGATAGAGAAGAAGAAAAAAGTTCCAATCATCACATTCTTAGTAAAGAGAAAAACAGACAAATATTAGTGGAGAGGTTTTATAATTGAAAAAAGTATCAAGAGTTAACATAAAGTGACTATGGTGAATAGATCATATCTACCATTCCTAGATTTTTCTTGGTAGTTTTATTAATTTTATACATCCTAGTTTATTCCTGAGGATACTGCATGTGTGCGTGATATGATGGCTGGCCCATGCTAGGCAGTGCTGTGATTATTAGAATATGGATTTGGATTTAGAATGCCTGAATTTGAAATCCAGCTTTAAACCTCTTATTAAGTGTATACCTTGTACACATTGCTCTTCCTTTGCAAAAATGACAATTAATAATAAATACCTTGTCTTTGGGGATTATTTTGAGCATTGAATGAGATAATCCATGAAGAACTCTTAATGTCTGGAGCATGATAAATGCCTAGTAATGTTAGTGGATATTACTTCAATATTATCTTTACACTTACCCATGTGATTGTACCTTATTAACTGTCCTCTTGCCCATGACAGGCCTCAGAATTGTATTAAAAGAAGGTTTCATCAGAAGATTAAGACATAACTGCATTAATTTGTTAAACACCTCTAGAGCAGTATTTTTCAATACAGGTAAATAGTTGTTATATAGGAGAAAAGCCAATTCTTATTCTCCTTCTTCTTCAACAGAAACATTGTTTTAATATTTTGAGAAAAACTACATTAAAAATTTTAGTCAGATGCCTATACATCAGGACTTTCCAGAGCCTTTAAAACATTAGTGTAGAACTACATTCAATTTATCTGCAGGTTTTAAATCTTAAAAGTGTATACCTAACAGTTTGTATAATTAAAAGGTTTCAAAATGTTACCATGTACCATAGTCTTTCAGGAAGAACATAAATTGTGCAATACTTTCCACAGTTGGGATTTTTTGCTTTCCACAGAGGGTCTATTTTCTCAGTTCACAAGTAGTGAAAGAATGATTGTTAAGAAAGACCAGGTTCTTATGAGCAGGTTCGGGATCCTTTCTTATGGTCAGATTTGGACATACAAAGAATCTTATTATAAACTTGAAAAGCCTGACTTGTTTAGTGTTAAATTTATAGAAATTAGATAAAGACATTTAAGATGAAACTGAAAGTAGGTTATAATTTCACCTTCTTCATTTTGCTCATCTTTGAAAGAAGCTTATTCTTGTGGCTTAAAGTTAGTCAAGTAGTACAATTAAAGAAAGTTAATCTGTGTGCAGAACAAACTGATCATGCTTCTACTTATCTTGCCTGGGAATATTTCCTACTTCTATCAGATGCTTGTTCTAGTAAAAGAGGTTGCAAAACATGGAGGTGCAAACTAAACACTGGAGCGAGGTTGCCTGCTTTAGAAATCTGCTCTGTACTTCCTAGCTGTGTGACACTGGCCAAATTACTCAACCTACCTGTGCCCCAGTCATCTCATCTGAAATTGGAGGTAATAAATAAATACAATTGATAGGATTGCTGTGAAGATTAAGTGAGTTGTCACTTTTGGATAAGAACTATTCCTGGCATATAATATACAATGTACATTTGTTAAATAAGTAAATGGAGCTGGAGAAGTTATGTCATTGCCTTTTCTCTTTATTTGCTATTACTCTTCTCCTGCTATGTGGCTAGTCTCCGGTTCAGAGGATGTAATAGCAAAGAGAATAAGTGTTCATTGGTTGATAGAAACCTAATTCTACTACTTGTCTCTGGATGCAGTGGTGTGCTGTCTTGAAACAAAGGATTAGTAAAGATTCTTTCTCAGCCAGTGACTGTGGGATAAATGACCAGACAAGAAAATTGGTATTTCTGCCCTCCATATAAAGCCATCTGGTGTTTCTGCTTGATTGTGTATTGTAGTAAGCAAGAATAAGCAATGCATCTCTTAGTGGGAAAATAGACTTAGAAATCTTCTAAACTCACTTTTAATAGCACCACTAATCTCTTAAAAATTATTTCTACAGTGATTTGGTGTACTATTATAATAGTTAATATCATCTAACCCTCACTCAAAATGTATAAAGGATTATCATTACCCCCAATCTATAGTGAAGAAAACCAAGGAAATTAGTGACTTGCCTAACTTAGGATTGGTTCTGGTTACTGGCTAACTGGTTTACAAAACCAAGGGACTCAACTCTAGCATCTGTGCTCTTCTCAATTCTACTTCCTACCTCTCTTCACCAGGAGACGTCAGAATAATAATAATGGAGCACCTGAAAAGTCCAAATTTATGGTTTGGTATCTCAGTGCCAATTTCCACAAGTCTAAGCACTGAAGACATACATATACATATACACATAGTCATACACATACATATATGTATGCATGATGCTACTGTAGACATTATAATCTATAATGCAATGTATACCCATATAACAGGCTTGTAATTATAATTGCTCAATAATAGCATCTTTCATAATAGTCAGAAAATAGAAACAATCCCAATGTCCATCAGATAACATTTAGATAAATAAAATGTGAAATTTCTATGTAATAGATTATTATTCAACAATAACAAGTAACCAACTACTGACACATGCTACAACATGCATGAACCTCAAACATTATGCTAAGTAAACACACACACACATAAAACACCATATGATTTATGATTTCACTTATATGAAATGTTCATTAAAAGCAAATATACAGATTTAAAAAAGTGTATCATTGGTGACCTAGAACTAGGGGTTGTAATAGGGATTGATTGCAAATGAGAATGAAAGAATTTTGGGTTTTTTTGTGGTGATGGAAATGTACCAAACTTGGGTTTTGGCAACAGTTGCACAAATCTGTAAATTTACTAAAAATTATTTACTTAAACATAATTGTGCACTTAAATGGGCAACTTTCATCATATGCAAATTTTACCTCATTATATCTGTTAAAAAGCAAACAGTTTGGATTATGGCCCAGAGATTTAGTATCCTGGACGATTGTTTAGTGATAAAGATAAAGCAGGCTAAAAACAAATTCATAAACGTATAATCCATATTAAATTTTATATTTTTGTGCCCTCACTTCATAATTGGAATAAAAGATAAAAAGTTGCCCTAACTGGTTTGGCTCAGTGTATAGAGTGTTGGCCCACGGACTGAAAGGTCCTGGATTTGATTCCGATCAAGGGCACGTACCCTGGTTGCAGGCATATCCCCAGTGGGGGGTGTCCAGGAGGCAGCTGATCAATGTTTCTCTCTTATTGATGTTTCTAACTCTCTATCCCTCTCTCTTCCTCTCTGTAAAAAAAAACAAAATAAATAAATAAATAAATAATTATCGCTTTAAAAAAGATAAAAAGTCACAGTTATACCTAACGTGAAAAATAAATTGGCAATAAAATAGGCAGTTTTATTTATGTAGAATTGTGTGCTGATACAATTTCACTTTGATATGATAAGCTGAGCATCTGACTTTGGAAATACATTTATTTTCTGTATTTCATTTAAAGTTTGTCCCTAGATGAAGATGTTTAAATGGAATTTGTATCATAGTATTAGGTTTATATATGGAAGAATATCTGCAAAGTGTAGTAGAAACTCACTACATGTACCCTGGGTATGTAATTATTATACCCCTTTATAACCAATAACCCAACTTCATTATGTTCTGTTCTTTAATTTTTTCTTATTTCTACTTTGGGTTATATGTAGGGAATTCATTTATTACTTTCCCCATTTTACAGATTAGGTAATAGAGGCATACAAATATTAAGCCAAATCATATGATTTTTAAGTGGCTGATGTGAGTTTACTACTCAGTTTTCCTGAATACTAGTCATATATAACCCATAAGCCATTCTAATACTCTCTAATCATTGAAATAATAGATAACTAATAAGTGCTGACTGATTAACTCTATAGAGGCTTGATACATATATCTTGGTTCATAAACAGTTTTGTTATTCTCATAAGATTCTCTTCACAACATGTACTAAGTTGCAACTGCATGCGTTTTGATAAAGATAAAACGTTATATGTTTTGATAAAACACATAAAAACATTTTATGTGTTTAAAATGTGACCCAGTACCGGTGTACTATAATAGCCTTTACTGTGCATTATCAAGCCTCTTACATTGGACAGATGGAGAAAAGTGTGATTCCATATGCACCATACCTATTTAAAAATAATGTTCCTGAATGCATCATTTTTCATTTCTAGATTCCCCTCTTTGTAAAAAAAAAAAAAAATAGGGAAGTATAATAGGCCATTTAACTGTTTGCTGGCTTTCCATACATCCAAAGAAGAGAAGTATACCACTGCTTTCACAAAAGAGGGAATTGGCTCTGATGTACCTCCAAGTTATTCTTCTCCAGAAATATTCTGAATGGCACATTTCCTGATGCCTAAAAGCCTTAGATCCCAGTCCATTTCTTACGGACTCAACAACTTACTGTTCAAGCCAGATATGTTCAAAAGCTCACAGATCCATTCCCTCCCTTTTTTAGCACCTTTCTTAAAGAAATGAAAGAACCATTTGTGTGTTTTTCTGTTTGTTTTGTTTGAAACGTTATCTCTTGACCCATTCTTAGTACAGTTACATTGCTAAATTACATATGCTTCCTTTCTGTTGTCCTGGTTCAGCTGTGTATATTTCTTCTTTTAACAGCAACATGGCTCCTATAATCATTTCTTCAACATTCCTGTTATCTTGTGAGTTTATGTTCTTTATTCATGAAGATGGATTGTTCCCTGGAAGGCTGAACATCAAGCCTGGAAGTGATGGGGTTTTTTTATGTGCAGTTGTCCTGTTTTCACTTCATGGTTGTTGTTGTGTTTTGTTTTGTTTTTTCCATTCAGAAATGGATGCGCTGACAGCAAGGGAACAAAGATGAGTATCTTTTTCAGAAAGCAGTGTGCATGGGAACTATGTAAACATTTTTCTGGTTACGTTTATTTTGTTTCTAAGACAGTCATTTTTGGATATAAGTGAGACTGAGTGGGGTAGACTTAATGTAAAGCACATGTATTGGCCAGTTTGCAGACACTTGTTAGAGCTCTCCACACATATGTTGCATAATGGATTCTGTTTCTGTTATGTGTTTTTGGCAGAGCCCACCACTGCACTTTTTAAAGTCTAGGAAACATGTAAGTTTATTGGAACTCTTTCTCCCCCTAGGCTGTAAAGGGGAAAGGATTTAAAATGTGGGCAAGGGAGATTAGATTTCTCTAGGATAAAGCAGATTTTATCTTTTTTTTGTATGAAATTTCATCTCTGTCTTTCCCATCCAACAGTAAGCATCTTAAAGTCAGGAACCTCTGATTTTCATTGTTGAATTCCCCCAACTTATTTGAAATACAGGCTTTTTTTTCTTCTTGTTTTTCATGGAGACTACATTCAACTTTTAACATGCATGCTTGATTTCTGTAAGTGCATATGTCTAAAATGCAAATTTAACATGAAGAAAAGTATTTCTGGATGTCTCTTGATCAATAAGAGGATCTTAGAATGTTTTAATTCTGCTCACTACCTTACTGTTCAATATTTTAGACTTATCTTGGTTTATATGCCTAAAGTAGTTAGGCTCTGTTACACTTATTGTGTTATACTAGCAGTGCATATTTAGATCTACTACTCTACTTCCCAGTTTATTTGCTCACCATTGCTTCATACTCCTTTCCGACTCAGTTTAAATATTCCTAAATTATATCCTTTATTTATTTAGCTAAGAAGAGGCAGTAGAAGTCTCTTTGATTTTCCTTTGAAAAACATTTATCCTTCATTTTAGATAATGAATTACTGGGCATAGTATTCCAGGCAAACAGTTACATCCACTCATCCTTTTAATAACATTAACCCATTGTCTTCTGGTTTCTTCTGTAGCAATTGAGAAGTCTGAAATCAACTGTCAACCTAACTTTCTTTCACATTTAATGTCTTTTCTTTCTGTTTGCTTTCAAGGTCTCCTACATGCTTTGGTCATTGGCCATTTCATTATGATGACCCTGAATAAGGATTTTTAAAAATCACTCTCATATCTTATTTTTTCCCTTTTATAAGAGGATTCATGTTTTCTCATCAATTCTGACAAATTCTTAGCCATTCTTTCTTTTACTAGCCTACTGCCATTTTTCTTAATTTCATTCTCTTTCTCTGACCCTCTCCATTGAGAGCTTTTATTAAATGTTCCTTCTTATTCTATAATTTATATATCTTAACCACTTTTTAATATTTCAAAATCTTTATATTACTCAGCTCTATTTCCTCATCTATTTTCTAGTTCACTGTTTCCCTCTTTAACTGTGTCTAATCTGAAGTTTAACCTGCTTATAAGTTTATTTGTACTTATACACAGTATCTTGCTCTATTTTTTAATGTATGCCATGAGTCACTTTAATACTATTTATGTCACAGTTTAATCTATTTTTATTATCTTAAGTGCTTGATTTTTTATTTGCATTGTTTATTCTTCATGCTAAGACTCAATCATAGTGGGTTATTTCCTTATATATTTTGTCACTTTTTAATTAAAAGGTTATCTATACCGAAACTGGTTTGGCTCAGTGGATAGAGTGTCGGCCTGCAGTCTGAAAGGTCCCAGGTTCAATTCTGGTCAAAGGCATGTACCTTGGTTCCTGGCACATCCCCAGTAGGAGGTGTGCAAGAGGCAGCTAATCGATGATTCTCTCTCATCGATGTTTCTAACTCTCTATCCCTCTCTCTTCCTCTCTGTAAAAAAATCAATAAAATATATTTTTTTTAAATAATAAAAATAAAAGGTCATCTAAATCTTTAAAATCTTTTAAGACCAAACTTGCATCTACTTCTGCCAGGTACTATCACTACCTTTAAAAAATACCTATAGAAATGGCACCAAAGACATGTTATTCACCAAGATCAGTCATGAAGTTATAATATTGTGACATTTTAAAACAACTGTATGTAAAAGTGAAGCAGTTAATTTGGGAATATTTAAGGATAATTTATGACACATATTGGTTAGAAGAATTTCAATCATTGTCATCTATATTTTAATAGCACTGTAAACTACGCACATTCCTGAGATTTTCCATTTATTTATTCATTGAATTCTAAGAAGTCTATGAAATTCTGTGATAATCCTGTTGAAGGAAAGGCACTCTGAAAGGTCCTAGTTCTTCTCAAAGTTACGTAGGTAGAAGATAATGAAGCTGAGATTTACAGCCAGGTTATCTGCAGTCTGGTTTTGCAATTTAGCTGTGAAATGCTTTTCTACACTGTCTTATTTCACGCATACACATATATACACAGCAGCATACACATACAGCCTACTATGTGCTAATTACCTTTAAAATATCTCTTCTTCTATATATATACATAGTTCTCTATCTGGTTAGGAAGAAAAGGGGCAAACATTTTTACTATTCTGTTTATAAATCCTGACCCCATAATAAAAAGTTATCCAATTAGTGAAAATACTCCAATCCCAATGAAAGATGTTATTTTAGAGGAATTGAGACACATGTTTCATTGAATTGAAGCCAAGATTTTTTACATGCAGCTAACTTTAAGGAATTCTGAAATCATTTTTTGTTATGGAAAAGCAACAGATTTTATTTCAAACTTCAGTATCTAGTGACATAGCTCAGCATCTGTGCCTTACACAAATTCAGAACAAGCAAATGAATGGCATTTATCATCAGCAAGTGACATATTGTTTTGTGCTTAGCCCTTTGACACATAATGTTTACCTATTGATCAACTAGAGGCCCAATGCACAAAATTCGTGCATGGATATGGTCCCTAGGCCTACCCTACTGTAAGGGCCATCTTCCCTGGCTGCCTGCAGCTGGCCCCTCCCCCACTGCCACCAACCCCGGTTTCCCATTCACCATGGGGTGATGGAGCCTGCCAACAATGGGGAGTGACAAAGAGTTAGGCCAATTCCACCCACTCGCCAGCCCTGCCCCTGCTGCCAGTCACCCTTGTGCGGGGTGACTGGCAAGGTGGGGGCCTTAGCCTGGTACAGCCTGCGTCCCCTGCCACCCACGCTCTGTCCCCCATTTGCCATTAGGTGATGGAGCCTGCAGGCTGGGGAAAGGGACTGAGAGGTGGTCAGTGCACCTCATAGTGACATGTTGAGCAGCTGCTCTGGTCACTCCACAATTAGGGTCAATTTGCATATCACCCTTTCATTATATAGGATATGAGATATTTAATTGTTATTTTTGATCCAGTTAATCTATTTTTATCATTTTGATATTATTTTAGTCTGTTAGTTGTTACTGCTTTTTAACTCAAATTTTGGAAGCAAATAAGATTATAAAAATGAAAATAAGGTTCTAATGAATAGGAAGAACATTTCGCTTCCTTTTGTAATATATCAGTGTATATAGTACATTCTGTTTTCTTCTGTAGTTTGACAGATTAAGCTCAGTGAAAAATTGTATAGAGTTGCTTTCTGTATATTCAAAATCCACAGACCCACAATGATAGTAGCTTTTCTGATTCCCCTGTTATTCACCTTAAAATAGCCTTCCTGTTATTTAAAGTCAACTTTGCTGACTTCAAATCAGTGACAAATAAATATTGCAAGGATTTTTTCATTTATGGCATCAATGCAAACATATACGATACCATAAGGAAAGAGAAACGCAACTCAGGCACACATAAAGGTTTTGTGAAGGCAGGTATTCTATAGCTGCGTAACAGCTTGGTCATTGGTCATTCACCAACAGCAGTTTAGAAGACAGTAGACTATTAGAAAAGACCGTGCTTTATTTATGCACTATCTAACTATGTACACATGGAGAGAGAACTGGAATTACATTTAGAATGGTTGCATGTGTCTGTGAATGGAGCACAAGGATGTGGGCCAAATGCAGAATATGAATTTTATTGCTGTTTTCTTCAGGGGATATTTGGCCAACCCTTTCATTCTTATTGAAAAGTAGTCATATAGTACTGTCAAATGACCTCACTACTCTCAAAACAAAGCAACAAAGAAGAACAAAGCCCAAGTCTTCTCCTCTGGCCCTCTGATTCTCACCAGCACTATCCCTGTTGGGCTTTAACCTGAAGGCTGGGCTTGCTTATAGGGTGGGCAGTTTTCACATGGCCATTCTGGAAATTGGCAGTCTATGAATTGGCTGTCAGTTGCTTGGCTGACTTCCTGCAGGCACTAGAGGCAGTAAGTGAGAGAAATATCCATTGTATGATTTGTCTTTTTTTTTAAAGAGGCCATTGTAAGACCAATGCCCTGGCAACCAGAGAAATGGAGTAAAAGTAGAGATAGGGAAGGAGGAAAGAGATAGTATCAAATAAGTAAACAAAGACAAATGGTGAGGGAGAATAACTAAACCAAATTTCCACCTCGTGGAAAATTATGCTGATGCTGAGTAGGTTTTGACCTGTCTTCTCTGTAAGCAGAAATATGTATGCATCCTCCCTCACTTCATTCAACCATCAAATGTTTACTGAGAACTATGTGCCATGTAGTTTGTATCAGCTGGAGACTCAGTCATCATACCAAACACTTACAATCTCTTGTCTGATAGAGCTAACAGATTAATGACGGCAACAAAGAAATCCATAGTTATAATGCAGTTAGATAAGTGACAGCAGAAACATGTGAGTACTATGCAGTTTCTAAAAAATGCCTGGGGAAGGGAAGAAAATGTTTTCCCTTGTCCTTTTCTTTAACAATTTCTCCAGACTTTCTACAATAAAAGAGAACCCTATTTTCAGGGAATATTTTCATAGTTCCACACTGCCCTGTATCCCACCTGAAATGAGGAATAATCTCCAGGCAGCATTCCGACAGGAGAACACTCTCTATGACAATAGAGAGGACATTTAACACCATCCAGGCTTATCGACATCCATCCATCTGCTCTTCACTATGTAGGAACGCCTGGGTTTTTCTTCTGTCCTTGTTGACTTTCATTCCTTCAAATGAAAACAGCAAATATAAGTAAATGCCCTTGTTGTCTCTGAAAAATGTGCCAGGAACAAATCACCCACATGCAGCTTCACTCTCCACCACTGAACCAAGGAGAAGCATTAACTTGAATCCGTAGGCATTTTCAATCCTGAGCTCAAGGCTGACATCCTTTTAAATGATTATATTTATCTGGTTGTCCCAGAACCTCAGACCCAGTATGTTAAATGATGAATACATCTGTTCTCTACTGTTCTTGGCTCCATCCCTCAACTCCGTCTCTCTTTATATTGCCCACTCCTATACTCCAGTCAGAAATGCTAATACCTTCCTTATCCTTTCTTTCCACCTCACCATTCATATCTAATCAGTCACCAGATCCTGCTTTTCTACCTTCCAAAACCTCTCTACTATTTATCTCTTCCTTTGTTCTTTAGTCCCTTCAGGTTGTTGTCATTCCTCGCCTGGACAGTTGGAACAGCATCCTTGCTATTCAGTCTCAGCCCCATCAGCCACCAAATTATCCTTTTGATCTGCAAATCTGAACCTGTCATTTCCCTGTTACAAATTCTTCAACAGTGGCCTATTCCCATACCACTGTTTTCTTAAATATGGGGGGGGGGTTGTTGTTGTTTGTTTGTTTTTGTCAACAGAATCTCCTTTGAATTATATTTTATGTAATATCGCAATTAAACTGAGTTGACTGGTTGTGAATTTCAATGAATGGGATGGGACATAAGAAAGCCCTGACCTGAGAGGCTCTTCCAAGTATGCCTCGCTAAGTGACCTAAGGTACCTCAGTGTACCTCCAGAGCAGAACAGAATGCAGCTTGAAAATCATCTATCTATAGAAAAAAAAATTATATGTTCCCTTTGGTTACCTACAAACCCTTAATTATCTACCTGTCTAGACTCATTTCCCACACTGTGCATCTTTACACGTAATTCCGTAACCACATTGAACTGTGGCTACTTCACGGACATGCTGAGCTCTAACATGACTCTCTGTCCCTAAACACTAATCCCTCTGTCTAAACTGTGGCCCTCTGACAAGAGCTCCAAGAAGCTGACTTGTCATCATCTGGCTCAATGAAGTGTCATATATTCTTTGTCACACTCCCACATCTCACCTCTAGGCACACTAAACCTTTCCCTTTCTATGTGTTCCCACTGCGTTTTGCCTTCATCTCTGTAGCATATTGCTTTGTGACTCTTGCTTTCACATCTGTTTCTCTAAAATATCAAGGTCAGTAACTGGGTTTTCATTGTTGATTTATCAAGACCTAGCATAGTCTTTCAGCCTCTAGTGGGCCATTAGTAAATATTTGTGACATGAGTAAATACTGTAACTTGCTTCTTGAGTTAATATAACTAGAGTTAAATTAATTTCAAAAATAAATACACTATTAAAATAGAGCTATGTTCCTTCATTTTTAAAACTTAATTAGAATTCAAATATGTTTGTTGGTAATAAAGGGATTGAACAAAATAAGAAATATATAGGTAAACACAAAAATAAAAACTTAAATTGTCGTTTTAAAACCAATTAGGATCCATACATTATATATGAAACTTTCTCTTTTGGCTTCTTTAGCTTATTAGTAGTAAATTCAAGGCATTTGAAGAGAGTCTGCCCAGTCTCCAGCTGGTGCAGAGTTTCTCTTCTCTGTGTGATTTCACTCTGAACACAAGTCATTTAGACTCAGTGGTGTTGGAAAATGGAAACATGATTAAAAAAGATTCTTTGTTTTGTCAAAATACTATAAATATTTAGTAAAGTGAGTTATAAAGTACACCTTTAGTGACTAATCTTTTTAACATTAAAATTTATTTTAAACATTTTTATTGAGAACTTGATGAATATTACAGAATATGTCCCCAAGTATAAAGTAGACCAGTTGCCCCTCCCTGTAAGCTCAGAAGAGCCCTGCCTCATTTTTTTCAGAGAGGGCTTCAGAAAACCCATATGAACTGGTGGTGGTGGGTGGGGCGGTAACCTTGGAGCTAAACCATTTTAGCTGAGGCCCTAAAAATCCTTGGTTAGAACTCAGAGACCTGGGTTTCAAAATTGGACATTCTCTTATTAGCTACGTGAGTACTTGTGCCAATTATCTAACTTCTCTCATCTTCAATTTCTATTTTGGGGCAACAGTATAAATGATAATAATTTCCTCCTAATTAGGACTCATTGAAATAATGTACTTAGTTCAAGTCCAGACACTGAGTAAGCATTCAACAAATGGCCATTGTTTTTATTTGACTCCAATATATGGAATATCAATCCCCTGGAAAGTGCTGATATTTATAGCAGAGCTGATGAGGAAAAAAGTCAAAAGGAAATACCTAAGTATGTTAAGAACAAGAAATTTTGAAAATGTCAAACATATTGTAATGAATGATGTTTAATTTTGTCCACATTTGTAATGAGGTGCCTGATGGGATTAAAGGTATATTGGGTAGACAGATGGGGCAGGTTAATGGACACAAGGGGTGCAGTGTTTTCCAGAACATTTAAGAGGTAGCCATTGCATGTACACCTGAATCAACAGAAAATTGAATTACATATTTTCCTTTACTGTTACCTCTTATGACAAAATATTTCATAACTTTTGAGCTGAGAACTAGGCCTACCTCGTTTATTATGATGCATAGTCATATTCTTCATTTGACCTGGCATTTGGAAAGGCATTTTAGTTCCTGTGTTTCTCAGATAGAACATTGTCATTGAAGGTATTTCATGTAGTAAAAATAATGTTGCTGGTTTATATCCTTCAGTCGGTTTATATTGTGAGTTCATAAACCATATGGGAATTTAAATAACTTGAAATGAGACCTTTGATGGAAAGCCTTCTTATATGACTTTCATTTATAGTAAAGATTCATTTCAACCACCACCTGTTCATCTAAAGATGGCTGTTGACTAAAACCAAGTATTTAACCCTGTGGCTTTCTTCTGACTATGCCTGGCCAACATTTGCATGTCTCATCATCTCTGGATCATGCTGGTTATTTTCAAAATCTCCAGCACCGGTACCTTTTCTGTTCTCTTTAAAATTGCAGATTAGTTGGCTCTGTTTATAGCCTATTATGAAAACAAGACATGGATCATTTTTTTTTTATTCCTGAAAGAAAGATTAATGGAATTGAATAAATACTTACATATGAAAATTGAGATGAAATTAAAACACAAGTACAAGGAGAATGAATTAGCAATGGGAAGACCAAGAGAAACTAACAACAGAATTGTAGATATCAGAAGCAGGCATTGCATGTTGTTTTGCTGTGTTGTCAGGTAATGTGGGTTGAAGAGGTAGCATGTTGTAGTGAGAAAAAGACAGTGATTCTTCTGGATTTCTACTTGGAGATCATATATTGGACCTGTGGGAAATGTCCTTTTGGGTAAGTTTCTAGGTAGTGGAGTACTTAAGATGCTGTACTTTGAGTAGCATAACTTGTTATTTACTGCTATATATTATTATCTTTCAAAGAGTAGGTACAAAAGAGGGGAGAAGGATAATTTTACAGTGGAGAAACCTGACAAATGCTACCCGAAGCCAAGTTATGCAGCCTAAGATCAACAGTGATAGTCATATTGATAGTGAATCCCCAGTATGTGATGTGGTGACAATGGCACTTTACCTCTGTAGTCTTTTTCCCCAAAAACACATCTCTTCAGTCTAAACAGGAGGAAAATATCAGACAAACCCCAGTTAAGTGACATTCCACAAAATATCTGACTAGTAATCCTCAGAACTGTCAAAGTAATAAATATATAATATATAATTAATATATAATGTATAATATATAATATATAATGTATAATGTATAACGTATAATGTATAATATATAATATATGCATCATGTCTCCTTAGGCTGTTTTGGGTTGTTAGACTTGCTCTTTTTTGCGTGTGTGTGTGTGTGGGGTGTGTGTGTGTGTATGTGTGTGTGTATATATATATATATATATATATATATATATATATATATATATCTTGTATAGTCTCCATGCAAAGGAACAGAGTTGAATAGAGGCAGGAGTAGAACATTTCAGACCCAGGGGCCAGCTTATATTACTTACGGATAGAAGGAAGAAGTGACATGATATGCTCTGAGAAGTGGTTAGGTATATTAGTTGCAATGCAGAATGCAGTTGTAGGAGTGATAGAATATGAGGTTCAAAAGATAAGAAAAGACCAGCTCATGGAGGATGTTTTGAATTTATTTGAATTAGGTTTAACTGAAGGACTGATTCTTAAAGTAACAGGAGTTAAAATGAGTTAGAATTCTAATTTTTTTCTCATATTAAGAAAGTCACAGTGTATCCTCAACGTGTAGCTTCCAAATTCTGGACTGGCCATGGGCTCAGCATTCCAACCAGCAGAAAGGAGGAAAGGGCAGTAGCTCACAAAACCCCTCCCTAAGGATACTTCCCAGAAGTTGTACCCAATACATGCCTTCCATTGTCTTGGCCTTCATTGTATATCACATCTACTAGGTACACCAGAGACTAAATAACGTACACTTTGGGGAGAGGATGGCCATGTGCCCAGTTAACTTTCAGGTGTTCTTTACTGAGGTAGGAAGGATAATTTAATATGGGGAAATTCATAGCCTTGTATAGGAGTTTAGGTTGTGGCTAGACACTGGGGAAGGCCCCTGAAGAGGTTTAATCCAAGGAAATTTTCACTTTAGAAAGGTCCGCCAGCCTATGACATGAAGGATAAGGTGATGAGTGATTACAATTGTCTGAGCAGTTAGGCAACCATGAGAAGCATCTGCCTGTGAGAAATATGACATGATATGGCCCTGTTTATGAGGGACTAGAGAGAGTGCATCATTACTGGAGACATTACATCACTACATTTATGTTGATTTTTTTAATCTGCAGGATAAAATATTTGAAATATAATTGTTTATTAGAGTATATTCACCATAAACCTAGGCCAACATCAAAGAGATGGTGATCTTTGCTCTTGATACCCCTTACTAAATCTTAGAGCATTTCTATATAGTACCTTTGTTTCTTTAGCAATGTATATTGTGATTTTTAAAAGCACGTACACATGCTAAAACTTTAAATACAAAACAATATATTAAAAAGCATACATTTCTTTACATTGCAGGTATACTTTTCATTGTATTCCAAAATCCCAGAACATTATCTATCCTGTAGTTTATCCTACTGTCTTATGGAAGGTTTTATATTCAGAGCATGCTCCTAAAAATTGATGTAGAAATGTCTGCATATACTGATATGATGACACATAAATATCAAGAAGCTCTATTTTTAAGCAACAGTAAAAATACAGAACAGTAGGATCAAGGTTACTACCCTGTTTCCCCAAAAATAAGACAGTGTCTTATATTAATTTTTGCTCCCAAAGATGCGCTAGGTCTTATTTTTAGGGGATGTATTATGTTTCCATGAAGTAGGTCTTATTTTCGGAGGATGTCTTATTTTCGGGGAAACACGGGTATGAAAACATTTTAGGAAGATTCATGTACACACACACACACACACACACACACACACACACGCACACACTTTCTTACAGACACATACACACTTTTTTATTTTAAAAATATATTATTTTTAGAAGTTTCAACATAAATTATTTGACTTAATGAAATTTAGCAATGCATATAAATGCAACATAACAAGGGATATTTGGAGATAGGGTTAAATATGCGATCTGTTCAGTATCCATATGCTCAACATTAGAAACATAAATACTCCTTCTCCATGTCTAATCTCAGTAACACCTGCTCCCTCCAATATTTTATAATATAAGCATCACTTTGAGTTGAGTGTGATTGTATTGCTATTATATGTGTATATGTGCATGTTATTTTAATTTTCTATGTACAACATGGACTTTAAATGCAGGCTAATTACATCATCTAGTCAAGTGCTTAATAAAATAGTGAATTTATTTCAAGACTGAGGTGAAAGTGTCAGAATTTTGGAAGAATGATATATTCATCTCCAACATAGAATGCTCATGAATGATTTTTATAGTAACCATGAACACAATGTATTCACTGTTCTATATTTTTGCTGTTACTTAAAAATATAACTTCTCAAGCTTATGTCAGCCATATCAGTACATATGGACCTTACCCCATCAGTTTTTTTAAGGACTG